>JBBJLR010000133.1:10718254-10743665 GCA_037577145.1 Brachypetersius gabonensis
ACGACTGATTAACCCCCACATAAAGTGAATTACAGTAGTCCAGACGAGAAGTAATAAAAGCATGGATCACTGTTTCACTGTGTTTAAGACAGTCAATGATGTGGACAGACTTGTCAGGACATTATACCCCATTCCCTCCAGCAAACGGGAAAAGGCATTTTAGATGTATATCGGCAGCTACATCGACAATTATGAGGCTATGTTGTTACGTTGAAATGTTATGTCATAGCAGCTAGCATTAAAATGCTATTGTTTAGATGGCTAAAGTGAAATTTAGCTGTTTTGTTTGAATATGACCGACAGACTTGTTAGCAAACTTTTGATTGTGAGTTGGTGTGTTCTCTTTCATACAGATAGATCCTCCAGCCAAATGTAGCTGAGGTCCCGTTTGAAGTATAGAGGAGTTGGAGCTTATGCAGTGGCAGCCCCTAGACTCTGGATTTTGTTGCAATTGCAGGTTTAAGTATGGCTGCTGTAACAAAAGAAGGAGACAAAGGCTGGATTGTAAATTTTATTTAATGAACCAACTGGTCAAGAAGAATATCAATAATCAGATAATCAGATATAATGAAAGAATGTTGGTAAGAATTTTATGTGGTAAGACAAAATGTGGCAACAAGCAAAAATAACAACACGGCATCATAGTAAAATATTAGACAATTTGCAGATATTTACAACACTATATTTACACTGCAACAGAATATTTACAACATACTGTTACAGACTATATTTGCAACAGTGTGCTGAATCACTGGGCCCATTCCTTGACAAGTGGTCCACTCTGATAGTTAACAAGAAGACATGACACTGTAAACAATTGATTAATTCTACCAGAAATGGACAAGGGGATGACTGTATCAAACAGCTTATGTTCCTTCACCCGTCATGTCAGGCATTAGTACCAGATTTTGCATGGTACCAGGCTTTCATATTTATTACAGCCATGTCAGGGTTAAAGGACGTCAATGATCCCTGATTGCTTGAACAGTTCCCGGTCACTGATTGACCTCACATACAGTCTAAAGACAAAAGTTACTGCGCCATGAAGTGCCGTTCCTATCAAAGCCTTGAAGGTGCAGTGAAATTTGTAACAGGAAAAGACCTCACTCTGTAATAGCCCAACTGTATGCAAATTATCAATTTTGTTTTCTTTTAAATCTGATTACGGCAGCAATGGTCACTCTCATCGTTCCCAAACACTTAATCTCAGCGGCTGTGTTTGGCATTCACGGTTCTACTCAAATACAGTAGGGACAGCACCTTTTTTCAGATGCCTCCTACTTGTTCCTTCCACAAAGCCATCGGGTTTGAAATGGACTCTGCACACCTTTGTGTGTTTTTTCATTTGGAAATTGTCCTTTCTGATGTTCACTATCCGTTTTTTCCTAAGCCACAGGAAAAGGAATGAAAACTTACACAGGAGCTGTACTGTGAAGACACCGAGCACAAAGGGACACTACAGTGCTCCGACGCTGCTTTTATTTGTTTTTGATGTTGCAAAACCGTCTTCTCCATGGTTATGTAGAGTATTTAAACACAAAACTGTATTTTTTAAAACTTTTTGCTTTGTTGTTTAAGTGAAGGTGCGATACTTCCACACAGCCCCTAGCTTCTCTTGCAAAGCGGAAGCTTTCCTGTCGGTATAAAGTATGAGCGGAAATATGTCAACATTCTCATTGCATAGACCCTATTGGCCAGCTCTCTGTAGACTGTTTCATCGTGTGTGATCAGGCCCACAGTGATGGTGTCATCAGCAAATAATGTGCTTTTGGAGCTGTTTTGGACTGTGTAGTCATGCGTAAACAAGGAATATACCAGCAGTGTCAGAGCCCAGCAGTGTGCCATTGTTAAACATCAGGCTGGAATAAATGCCCATCAGCAAAGGCTGGGGTCTCTTGGTGAGAAAATCAAGGAGCACAGAGTCCCAGACGTAGCAGCTTTTGGATCAGCTTGAATAGGATGAGGGTTTTATATGCTGAGCTTCTGTCTTACACATCTTTTCCTATACATTAGAAAAACCCTCTGACTCCTTTCTTGTTTACAGGATTTGTTAAACTTAGCTAAGCAGTAACTTAGTTAAAAGCTTTACAGAAACAATATTGACTAAGTACTGTTGTATATTGCTCTGGATAAGAGCATCTGCTAGATGCCGTGAATGTAAGGCTTAGCAGTCTTCAGCAGGGTGTTGTGATGTGTGTGTTATCTGGCAACCACTGTGGATCGGTTGCGGTGGCAGGCTAACTGCAAGGGGTCCAAACTGTCTGTGATTGAGTCCTTAATGTGTCCCAGCTTCTCAAAGCACTTCAGTGCAGTGGGGGTAAGGAGAGTCATTGAGAAAGCTCACTTTGTTCTAATTGACGACAGTAATAATACTGGAGTTCAGAAGCATATTGGGGACAGTTGAGTTTTATAGGGAGATATTAACTACGAGTGAACACAGCAGCCTTTTGAAAGTTGTCCTGAAAGCTCTCTCCCTAGACAGAAAAATGGGTGTCATGCAGTGCTATGGAAACTCAAACTGGAGGATCCAAGACCCACATAAAACACATTTAGTCAAGGAATTTCTTTCAATTGCTGAAGTCACACTTTCACTATAGCAAAGCAATAGTGATTGCCATCTTTGGTTCCCTGAAGAATTTCATACAAAAGAAATCATTCGTAATTCAGCCATTAAGATTAAATGACATAGTTTGATGAGATATCCACCATTCTTAAAAAAAAACAGTACTTAAGCACATTCTCTGGAAAGTCTGAATACTTTTAATAATTCTTGATCCACCCACTTCCCACGATGCATCCTGGTGTCATCTCTTTCACTCTGACTGGATTGCAACTACACAATCCTCTTATGCTGTAATGCACTGTGTACTCTGACATGTTTCTTTAAGGATTTGGCACTATGAAAGCTCTGCTGTGAGAACAGAACAGACAGTCATTCTCACCACTTTTGTCAGATTAAAACGCTACATGGGTCAGATTGTATTTATAATTTGGCTTCCCCATCCCAGAACACCCGCACTTTTGGAAAGCTTGATAGAACCTGGATCATGATTCTTGGATTCGATCACCACAAATTCTGGTGGAATTCTTCTTCTTTAGCTTCTTTATAGAAATCTTTACTGCTGGTTATGGATAAGTGGTTCCGATAATGGATGCTTGAATGGATGAATGGAAG
This sequence comes from Brachypetersius gabonensis, assembly GCA_037577145.1. Lineage (NCBI taxonomy): Eukaryota > Metazoa > Chordata > Actinopteri > Characiformes > Alestidae > Brachypetersius > Brachypetersius gabonensis. The sequence goes on from JBBJLR010000133.1 coordinate 10,721,430, forward strand.
GATGGATGAATGGATGGATGTTGTATCTAAAATGTGTAAAATATTTACACAAAATCTAGAGAACATTTCCATCTTCAGAAAAACAAGGAAGAAATATTTCTGAGTAACTGCAGAAGTGCTTTAGGGAACCGTGCATGAGATGTATGTGTGCAACTGAACACATGTATCAGCAATGGGTGCTTCTTAAAGTAATTGAGGTCTCAGAGAGCGTAGTTTAAGCATTTAAAGAAAACAATGGCTGTAAAATCATCTAGACATTCAGCTTTATACTGCATAAAGTTCAATTTTGTGATAGATTCCATGACAGGCTAATAAGGCCCTCAAAATAATTTTACAAATAACATTACACAAATGGGAACAGAGTGAACTAAATGGCTGATGCAGGTTTAACAGGCTTACATTGTATATTAAAAAAAAAAAAAGATCCAATCTTTTAAAGCTTTATAAAAGAACACTTTAAAGAAACGATCAAAGATTACTCACGCTTGGCTTTCTTTTGGAACATTAGTCTACAACAAAGACACCTTATGAGCAAATACATAAACCAAACAATGATAAACACAGCTCCCAGCAGTGTGAGAATAACATCCACAGAGTGGTAGGCCATCCAGGACATCCTGAAAGACTGTGTGCGCAAGTGAGGAGCACCTCCATGCCTCATAACGTATTCGATCCAGAAGATTGCGTGGTCCAGAGGTTTTATGGGCTGGTCTTGATGCAGCCTAGATAGTCTCTGCATGTTCTCCCTGTATAATGGATTGTACAGCACCTCCTTCAATCCCTCCAAAAACACAGTTCTGTCCAATTTATTAAAATCCAAGATTACAGCCGTCCCCTTTTTCCACATCCTGGAGAGGTTGTCAGGCTGATCAAAAGTTATAGGCAGACCTAAAATGGGAACCCCATGGTAAATGGCCTCTTGAAGACCGTTGGTTCCTCCATGGGCTACAAACACTTTAGTTTTGGGATGTCCAAGGAGGTCATTCTGTGGCAGCCAGTCCACAAGCAGTGTGTTGTTGCCAAGGGTAGAAGGTCGAGGTCCAGTGAATCTCCAGATTACCTTTTGAGGTAGTTGGGCAAAGGCTGCAGCTATCTCTTCCGAAATGTCACTTAACAACTCTCCAAAAACAGTTCCTAAGGACATTATGATGACTCCGTGCTCCCCTGAACTATGAACAAATTTTTCTAGGTTAGCAGGAAGTGGTTTAGAGGGTTTGCACTGGAAGCCACCCATGTAGACTATGTTTGGCATTGTGGGTCGAGGAAACTCAAAAGTGAAATCATTTCTCATGAGCCATATGTCTGCATCCTGAATCAAGGTGAAATAATCAACATCGGGCCCAAAATACTTCTGACAGAAGGCGCTGTAAGGTGGGGCATAGTATTTTGACAGATAATAGCGGGACATTGCATAAATCAGTACATTTTTGGTCCTTTGAAAGAATGACATCTTATCCGTTAGCTCTGCTCCAGGAACTGGTACGTAAGACAGAGGCGAAGGAGCAATGTCAAAGTGGCCTTCTCCACCGGTGGTCCAACGTACATTGAAAACAAGAGGTAGTCCAAGTCGATGTGCCAATAGCACACCTCCTCCAAAAGAGGGGTCTGTCAAAACAACATCATATTTTGCCTCCTGGAAAAAATTCATCAGGGTCTCATTTTCAAATATTATAGCAGTCATGTTGCAAATATCGTTATGGACCTCTGCAATTATCTTCAGCAGCTCTTCTCCCATTATGTATTCATCCCAAATGTTTTTTTGCGCCTTTCGCAGCTGCAGCAAACGCCATGTAAAGTTGGCAACTTCCTCATCACTATATTTACCCACATCTATAGACAAGGTAGTGTAGTAGCGGGAGTCATTTTTGACACGCCAACTATTTGATGCTCGGATTACAGTCAGATTATGGCCTTTTGAATGTAGTTCCTTAATGAGGACTTCCATATTTACCCAATGGCTTCCATCAACTGGAAATACCAAAATGTTACCGCAGTCAGCCCCATATGAGATGCATAAGAGGCACAACAGAGTGAACCCTGAGTGATGCATCTTCTGTCACCTTCAAAAAAGACAGAATTAAAAAAATTAACTTTCATATTAGATATTTTTTTACCTCATTTGGTTTTTGTATATTACACCAAAAGCAAAAAATATTTGTCACCATTTTAAAATATTACCAATTATAAATGAGAGTTTTTAAAAAGTTTTAAAATTTCATTTTATTAATGGTTGTCTGCATCATTCTCTGGAAAAGCAAATGGCAAGTTGAATATGCAGTGTTTCCAATGTAACATACCATTAAATCTCAATAATAAAAACATTTCATAATGGTTCTCAACACCTGAGTATGAATAAGATTTCAGAAACAGTTTAGGCCAATGCTGAATCCTGGAGCTGCATACTGAAAGTCCTCCTGGTTTTGCTTAATTTACAAGCTAAATGTAATGTGAATTCAGTGCCATTGCTAACATATATTTTATTTGCATTGTAAGACTAGTTACATTTATTTATACATAAACTTTTGCAAACACAATCATTGCATTTAAAATAGCATACTTCTATACTGTATCCAAAAGCCTTTCTATAATTTCTGTATTTCCAGTGGTACTTAGGAGCCTTGCTTCAGAAGTTGCTGGACATATATTTTCAAGAACCACTTCTATGTGTTTGTTATTGTTTGTCTGAGTTGTAGAATGTATTGAATGCATTCTATTTCCACAACACTTAGCTGCGGCAGTGGGCAATACTACTGTCTTCCACACAGCAGTCTGGGGCTTGATTTTCTGTTCAAACAAGCACACCATGATACACCATAAGAGATGTTAGGCAATATTCCAAATACTCTACTTTCCTAGATCTGTAACAGGTGAAAGAAACTCTGGATAAGTCTATAATGTACAAAATCTTAAGGACCCCTGCATGGTAAAATTACATGTTTTGTTGATTTTCTTAAGAAAAACAAGTACACACCCTCTACAGCGAACACATTTCTTTACATTTTAAATACACAATTACTGCTTAGGAAAGAAGTCTGATCTATGTAACAGTGAAGAAAAGATATTGTTATACATAGCTGCTTTTAAAGTACTTTCCTCTTTAACTTTGTTAACAGATTGACTAAAACAGTCCTGGCTTTCTGTGTGAGAATTTTTTTGACTTTGTGTTGAGCTGCTTGCAAGCAGTGAGGAACATCTCACCACAAAGATAGGCCTGCTGAGATAAAATGGACACAGCAGTAACGCCAGCATTGAAACATAAAAGTACTTTTATTAAGCTTGACTTTCATACAAATATATTCCATTGGTAAATTCGATCTATTTTGTGATAAATAATGCCACACTGTATTTACTTGAGAATATTGTGTTTCTCATCCCTTCTTTCAGAACCCTGAACAACTGCTTGTATTTTGTAGTCTGGGCTGGACAAACTAGTTTGATCCTTTGAGGCCCCTCCTTGCAACTAATGAGGAAGACTTACCCAATGACCTACTTAGACAGGTGTTTTTAACGCCATGTTTATTTATGTGACAAGAGCAGTGTAAAGGATTTAAGTAGCCGGACTACACCACTCTGGGAATTTCACCCAGGGAGTATTAAGCCAAGACCTATAATAGGTGAACTAATATAAGACAATGACACTCAGGTTTGAAAACACTACTGTGCTGTGGATCCCATAGTCATTTGTTTATTAAAACACATTACCAGGGACAATATTAAACACACCAAGACAAATATTTATTACATTATTTCTGTTTTCTCCCCTTAAGATAGATTCACAGGAGAATAGTAGAATAGTAGTAGTAGAAGTAGTAGAAAGGAGAATAGTATATGCCACAGGCATAAGTTACCTCGGGAGGGCAAGCCAACACAGAGTGTATTCCGGGGGTCACACCACCACAATGTGCACACACACAAGGAAAGCGATCAAAAGGACACAGCAGACACCAAGCACTCTTTGTTAAACCAGTCACATGCAAGGATGGAATTCCACCACCAGGTGATCCGCCTTCCCAAGAAGATTCACTGCCTGCTTAGACAGAAAGAAAGAAAGAACAAGTAATAAAATTATATTAAAAGTAGCAGGCCTCCCATCCAAGTAGTATTATTAGAGGATCAAATTCAACATTTACCAAAAACTGGGGACCCATGATTTCCTTTTTTGTCAACATGAAAACCCTTACCTCGGATGAGTGAGTCAATTGTAAGGAAATTTAAAAAGCTAGATAATTTTACTCAGAACAGCTTACACACATATTACACACAAAAGGTGGATTTGCAGTATTTTGCACATTTATAACCATTTAGTGTTGACACTAAGTACATAATTTTCTTTCTGAATAAAATATGCCAAAGATATCTGCTTACATGCACCAAAATTAACAGAATGATCAACACAAAGTGGTAGGTCGTCATCCTCCTCCACACACCCTGCTCACTGCTCCCCACCCCGACCACAGCATCCAGTACACATCCATCACATGTCTCAAGCCCGTCTTTCTCAAGCATCCAGGTCAGGAAGGAACAGATGGAATCAGCTCAAGGGTTGTCAGGTGCTGTGTATGAAGCTCATCTTCAACCTGAGCCTGAAGCTGGGGAGAGTACCACAACTCTGGAAAACCTCGAGTGGTACCGGTGCCAAAGACCCCACATCCCAAGGACCTCAACAGCTACAGGCCAGTGGCTATGACATCCCACTTGATGAAGACCCTGGAGTGGCTGGTCCTTGCTCAACTTTCCCCCTCTCACCTGGGGATCGCTGGGAACACTGTGAGAATCATGTTCTTTGATTTCACTAGTGCCTTCAACACCATCCTTCCCACAATCCTGAGGGACAAGCTGGAGCACACAGGAGTGGACCATCACCTCACAACATGGATACTGGACTACTTCTTTAACTGACCACAGTATGTGAGAACTCAGGGCTGTTTGTCAGACAGGGTCATCTGCAGTGTACAGGGGTCCCACAGGAAACGGTTTTGGCACCGTTCCTCTTCACCATCTACACTGCAGACTTATCTCACAAGTCCACCTACAGCTTTCTGCAATAGTCCGCCTCATCACTGATGGGGATGACAAGGAGTACAGGGAAATTAACTGAGAATTTGTGGACTGGTACCAGCAGAACAACACTGGGAAAACCAAGGAGCTGGTGGTAGATGCTCGCAGGTACAAATATCCTCCAGTGCAATCTCTGAACATCCAAGGCATGGACATTAAAACTGTGGAGAGCTACAGGTACCTTAGTGTTCATTTGAACAATAAATTGGACTCAAATTCTCTCTACAGAAACGGGCAGAGCAGGCTGTATCTGCTGCGGAGGCTCAGGTCTTTTGGAGTGAAGGGCCCTCTCCTGAAGACCGTTTATGACTCTGTGTTGGCATCAACCATCTTTTACGGTGTGGTCTGCTGGGGCAGCAGCATCTCTGCAGTGGGGGGCAGGCTGATCTGGAGGGCCAGCTCTGTTCTAGGATGCCCAACTGCTGTCAGACTTCACAACAAAGATCTTGCAGATGACCACACGTGCACAGACAAACACACACATCCAACACACCACGGTAGTTATTTGCAATATTATGGAACATGTAAAATGTCTTTTCTTGGGTGGAACCATCGCTACTGGCAAAATGTGCTGTTCAAAATGTTATTGTCAATGCCTGTCACTCCACTGTGTATCTGTATGTACACATAACTCATTGTGTGACATATCACATCTGCTTTTGTTTACATTTAGTCTACAAATATATTTATGTAAATATTTCACAACACAGATGCCATATTCTATATATTGTATAGGGTACATTTTATATTGCACTGTTTGTATAGTATTTTATTTTTATTCTATGGTTTGGTAATTTTTAGCTTTATACTGTCCACTTTCTGCCATGGCAAAACAATTTCCCACTTGTGGGACTAATAAAGGTTCATCTTATCTTATTTTAACTAATTTGTTCTTCCATGGGCTTAAGTCTTGGGATACCCAAGAAGGTCATTCAACGTGTTGTTGCCAGGGATGGCAGGTCAAGGTCCAGTCTATCCGCAGATTATCTTTTGAGGTAGTAGGGCAAATGCTGCAGTTATCTATAATGCTGCTGATATTTTGTGGAAGCTGACCACTGATAGTCCCTAAAGACATGATAACAACATGCTCTCCTGAGCTTTAGAGGGTATGCACTGGAAGCCACGCATGTAGAGCATATTTGGTGTTATGGGTTGTGGAAACAATACAATATAATATAAAAGTATAAATAAAACCTAAATAAACATCTGTAGAAAGAAAAAAGCTTGATATGAATACCCTATGCTACATACAGAATTGCTGGGTATAAATACTATAAGGAAGTAACACAGTTAAGTGAAAAGTGACACAAATTGTCATTTGTTAAGTTACTTATTAGAAAGTCAGTGATAATATTAAGTAATGAAAAAGTAATATTGACTTAAGTGGTAATATTGCATATGAAGACTATTGCACAGAAGATATTTCAAGTAATTAAGTGATTCAGCTCCCATTTAGAAAACATCACATTATATTGCACATTGTGATAATGTTTTAGCACCCGATAAGAACATTGCACAATATTGCACACGGTATACTGTTGCACATCATAGCAAAAATAATGCACATAGTCCTTCACACAATGATAGTTATTTAACCCGGCAAGACAATATACAACAAGCAGCAGACTATTGTGCGGATAATCTGTCTATCAAACACTGAAGACAAGATGAATATTTTTAAAACAATATTTTTTTTAAATCTTGCATCTCATTTAGGCTATCCCCAAAAGTGTGATACGGTTTATTTAACTTGCTAGCAAAATGTGCACATGATATTTTAGTAGTAAAGTTCAAGGCCAAACTTGTCCAACCTTTTCAAATGGGCATGGTTATATTGGAAAAAAAGGCAGGAGCATTGAAAACATGTACAATGGAAATTGATTTAACATCAAAAACCTAAGGCATTACATGAATTTCATAAAAGCACACAATTCTCCACATATAAGGAGTATAACATGTCAAAAACAATTATTCCATATAGATGCATTTTAGGGAAGTTGTTGATGCTTACCCAACCCAGCCCCCAGTGGCTGTCCAGACTTCAAGCTTTAAGAGAAAATCATCAGGTGACTGGATGCAGTTCTGAACTGCAGTTGTTTAAATTAGTGCATGTAGGTGAAACGTCCTCCTGAATGCATGAACAGAGCACGAGATCAGAGGTTTATTGATGGTATGCACTAAACAGCTCTCCTGAGTCCTTTGTCCAAAGGGCACTTCGGCAGCTTGAAAGAGAGAAATTACACTTATCCCAGTACTGAGGCATATAGGTTTTAAAGCTACAGCTTTTCAGGCAATGCTGAAAGTGCTCATTACCTAGAACAGAGTATGCTAATCAACATCAACTTCTCTTATCCATGTCTGACAAGGCTGGTCATTTCAGGGTCATAACATGAATGCCATTCCAAACAAGCTAACACCGATTACAGATGTGCTATTGGTGCCAGTGAAAGGACCAACTTACCTGTTCTCTGGTGCTCTCAGCCAGACCTTCAAATACAGTGAGATAGAGTTACGCTTTAGCTCACGCACCTACTTTCAACCACATTCCGGTGAGGTACTGAAAGGAAATGAGAGTCTTTTGGGCATTGTGGAGAACTGTTATGCAACACAAGATATGAATGGAGGGATTTTCTTCTTTAAGGCTCAGCATGAAGAACAGATGTATTCTGTGCACTGTAAACCTAATGACATGTCTTGATATTTTAAGCACAAATGTATTAGTGTTAATGACAAAACATTATTTTGCAGGCTATCCTTTTCATGTCTGTTTTTCCTCTGAGTTTGGGTACTAAGTCAATAGAAACCCCAAACAGACATGACATGGCATGCCCAACAACTTAAAAAAACACAAATGGCACCCTCTTGTGGCAGAGAAGGCATTCATGCTGGATGCATTCATAAGTGCCTGGTTTACTGGAGACCCAAGAGCTTTATGTCGGTCATCCTTGAGCATGGATATCTTTTTTTATTTGTTCAAGTCTGTATTCAGCCACAAGCTTGTTATACATTTCAGGGAAGAGATTTACACGTGTGAAACACAACACACTATACTTTGCAAAAATTGAGCCCAGAGTCACTAATCTTGCACAAATTTGTCAGTGTAACTTCCTGATCTCACTAAAATCAAGCAGCAGCTCGTCCAATCCAACCAGTTCCGTGAGGCGAGATCCTGCTTGGCTTAAATTAAAAACTGCAGTGACGCTGCCCCTATGCAGCTAAGACTCCTGGTGACTCCTGCTTTGAGGCCAAGGTTCTTTTTGAAGTCACTGTAAAAACCTTACAGCAAGCCTTTTAACAAAAGACATTACAAATAGCCCTCGTAAAATTCTTTATTCATAAACTTGATGCAAGTTTACAAATTTTACTGTACATGGTCAAAATTCTCTTGCAAATGGGAAAAACAACCTGAAAGCATGCCAAGAGTATGTATGGTAACTAGTCCACCATGAGATGGCGCCAGAAAAGAACACCGTGATCGGTCAATCTGAGGTCGGTCTTCCAAAAAGGAAAAAAAAAAAAAAAAGCCATTGCTGTCCAGTCATACATGGTAACATAACGTAGAATGTTACCAACAGCAGTCCAGTTGGACAACAAGCCAGCTTCATTTGCTTTAGGAGGTGCAGTTGTGTTGAATTCCCAGATGAACTAAAAAATTCAAAGAAAGTAGAGCAGCATCAATGTGAAAAGATAGAACTCAGCTGTGCTGCTCTTGGAGTACATGAGTCAGAGTAGTGCTGGAAAGGAATGACAAGATCCTCTTTACAGCGCAAACAACCAACATGTGCTTGAAAGCAATCCAACACACAATGCTTAACACTTCTATACGAAAACTTACAATTAGGTCATGGACTTAAAGATTTGCAAGCCAGTGTTAGATATGGCTTTCCTGTAATCTTGACCGGCTCAGGATCTGGACGTCACTCATACCCTCTGCAGTGATCTAGGAGGCACACACTTAATATTTTGTGCAAAAAGGGCAAAATGATCAGGAAAGATATCTTACATCCAGGGCCATTATTAAGACTGTATATTACATAAATATCAAAAAGCCATCAGACATAGTGAACTTCATGGGAATGAGAGAAGAACAAATATTAATAGCGAAGCCCAGATTGCTGACATCATCTCACTCCTCTTTAAAAGAAGCAGTCTTAGGACCTGAAAACATAAGCAAGACTGCTAAACTCTTCATTTAAAAACAAAACAGCAGAGGGCAGGCCATATACTTCATTAGTGTGGGCCTATAGTAATGCATGGTGATGAAATGTGGCAATGCAATGGTTTTCTGTCCTGAGTTACCACTTATTTGTGAGATGAACTCAAAAAGACCAGTCTGTTTGCAGCAAGCACTGAAAACACATTTTACGATGTGCAAATAAACACTGATCCAACCAGCTGAAGCACACAACACAACACAAAGGTTTACCCACTGTAACAATGTCAGTCTAGTAGACTTCTTGGAAGCTTCTTGGAAGATATTTAAAAAGTTAAAGTAGCAGTACTAGAAAATATAAGTATTCCTCATCACTGTCCATTTACCCTATGTGTATGCTAGCTAATGGATATGGAGATTTTTTCTCACTGAACCAAAAAAAATACCCTAATACGTGATCATTAATTTGCTTATAATTTAAGGTTCATTGGTGAATTGGTATCAGCGATTAGTAAAAGTAGTACAAGATCACGACTAAAATGAATGAAATAATATGTTAACACCTTCAAAAACTCGAGTACATGGTTGGAAAACCGCTGAATACAGTTTTCAGTGCTTCTCCCCTCTCTGTTTTGCACGATTTCAAAACATCCAAATCAACACCAAGGTCTTAAGCCCAGCGTAAAAAAAAAATCCATGACTGACTGGATACTGTGGCACATGCCAAGGCTGAGGGGGGAAAAAAAAGAGGGGAAAAAAAAAAAAGAAGTGGGAAAGAAAAATGTACTTCACATGAACGGCACAATAAAGATGACTTGCGCCTCAAATCCATTTACAAGTATACAAGCAGTCCTCTGTCCAACCATAGAACAATGACACATTCTCTTCTTTAGCCCATTGCAATCAAGGCCTGTATTTGACCTTTACAGGCCAAATTAATCACAGGCTACAAAGCAAGAAACAGGAAAGGGAGTGGTATGCATCAACAGTTAATATTTGTGAACTGAAACTACACACAACTGTCACACTCTCCCTTATCTTCACTTTAATCATTGGAATTAGGGCTGCTTAAGAAGCGTGAGCATAAAACTCGGGCAAATAAGGATTCCTTAACAATATCAGCATTATATGTACCGATACATGTGAACACAGAATGCAGAAGATAAAGAAGGTCAGTGCCAGCAGATACAAGAGAAGTGACACATCTTCATATTGTCTCTTATTGCATCCATTCCTGTTTGAATTTCAATCAAGTCATGGCCATAAGAATCCTTTAAAGGCAGGAAGGGGGATAAAAATCCAGTAACTACTTTTATATCCGTTCAGGCATTAATCCGAGCCATACCTGTTGCTCCAGACAGTAAAACCAAACTGAACGCCTGGTGGCATCTAAAATCACTCTGTGCAAGACACCCATTAGTACCAAGTCTCTCTGTCTCTTACACATCCCTCTTTTCCCTGCAGTGAAGTGGAGAATATAAGAAATGAGAGCAGGGGAGAGTGGTTACAAGAGGGACAGCAAGAAACGGAGAAAGACAGAAACAGATTGAAAGGACAAGTGCACACACACGCGCACTTCCACAGAGACCAGTGGGACCTTGCACTCCAGGTGAAGAGAGGGATTTGGGCGAGGGTTATTATTACAAAAATAAAAAGCAAATGGCTGATCAAAAATCCCATTTTCCCAGTGTGCAAGAAGAAATGCCACCTTGTTAGCCATCTTCTTTAGGAGGTGTGTACCAGCCTGTGGGGGAAAAACAGGGATACACACAAACATTTTGAAAATGAAATAAGTCCACACCCAAAGTGAATAAGGATTCATTTGTCAAAGTGCGGACTCTACACTTACCATTCTTTTCATGGATCTGGACCAATGACTTATATGACTGCTGTGCTCTGGCAAGATTATACTGGTTCTATTATAAAGGGTTAAAAAAAACAAACAGAATGTGTCATAGTAGGAAATCATACTGTACATAAGCTTACAAAAACATGGCAAAATTAGCTGGCACAAACCTTATTTGCTCCAAACTGTACTCTAGCTTTCCCTTTGACTAGAGTAGCATTAATCTGCATGATGACAGACTCTATGGAGTAGGCACTGCTCCAGCCCTTTAAAATATAATATTCTACATGTTACAGATACAGATTGAAGATAATCTAAAAAGCCACAAAACAAACAATTCAAACCTGTTTAGTAAGCAGTTCCATACACAGGGCTCCTCCTCCAAGAACATATCTAGAAGAAACATTCACAATAAGTGAAAATGAAGTATGAAGTATGTTGTAGCAGAAACCTAGACTTGGTGTGCCCCTTTAAAAAATCAGTTAATAAACAGTAAATAAAGAATCCCTGGGGCACTGCATCATTTTGAACTGTTTGGGAGATGATGTTCTTTAGCAAAAGCAATAAATGTCACCAGAGGAAACCAACTATACAAGGGGAATAAAAGTTGGAAAAGAGCCACATCATTCCAAACAGATTTGTGAAAATCTACTGTACTGTACTGACCCTCCAGAGAGTACAGGAGACACTACCCGTACAAAGGGAGGATCAAAAGGAAAGTTATCCTGCAAGAGAAAAAGAAGGACATGTAAATTATGCAGCAGTTTTACTTAAGTGCATATGTCAAACAAACAAAAACAAAACTCACTTTGTAAGAGAAGTTGAGGAGAATGTAGTCCACCCCTTCTTTTTCCTTCAAGACTTGCAAGTCGCTGTGTAATGGACTATCTGGATCTACCCTGTAACAAAACCAGAGTGTTAATGAAAAAGGCAGTAACCTATTTTAAACAAGAGACTTTACATTAAAAACAAACAAACAAACAAAAAAAGACTGCACTTACGTCCTTAATTTGACATGCCAATCATATAGACTGTCATTGACTAGCTCCACTGAATAGATACCTAAAATATAATAAAAGCAATGAGACGTTGGGTCGTTAATGCAAACCACCACTCTTGTGGAACACCAGTAGCTAATTGGGTACAAAAAGCACCCCCCGAGGAGAATCCATCACCTCATGTATATAAAAGGCTACATGTGGAGCTTTAACTCCAATGCAAAGTAAACAGAAACAGCAATCACATATTTAGCCTGCATCAAGAGCCTCTTATCAAACTTATGCAAACACAAAAAAACACATAAAAATGTGTAACAACAACAATGGGAGAACTATAGTCTTGTGGGAGAACAATAGTTTTTCTATTTTATGAGACTTAATTTAGGCACGTTTGAGAATGAGGTCACTAATGCCCTCTTAATGCTACCAAAAAAAAAGGAGAAAACTCCTTTTTGTCTGGTATGTATGTTGCATAGCACTGACTCTTGAAACTATGGCAAAAACATGTCCCACTAAGAAAACAGACTGGGCATAATACCACATTTTTATGCCCAATACCAAATTTGGATATCTGCCAAAACAACAGAAATTCGATACTGTACTTTCAAAAAATGTCCGGATACATTTTGTATACCTTCACACAAACACAAAAATCATAACTGTGATATAATAAGGGAGAAACATTGCACAGAGAACATGTTATAGTAAGATGTCCCCTATGACATGATGTTTGTAAAAACAGCATAACAAATTTAGGGGTGTCATTTTTCACCATTTAGTGCAATTCACACAAGTTTTACACATTTACAGCTAAATGTGTTAAAAAACAACCCTAAATCTAATTTTAATGTAGGGATTTTTATGTGGGATTTTAATGTAGCACTTTTACAAACGGCGAGATTACTATTGGCTGTTACTTATCAGGGGGATGGACTGTGTGCTGTGATATGCCCTCACCAACATGGAGGATTTGCCTTAAATAATCTTAAATCTAACTGTTAAATATGAAAAATATATCTCTCACTTTAAATGTGAAACTTCATAGTTAGTTAGGGCTCCAGTGAGATCTTTCCAACGACCCCTTGTTCGCCATAATAGCCCCTGGAGAAAAGGAGTTAACAGACCACCTTATCCCGTTTACCTCAGACAAAAGTAATGGGACACCAGGGCGAGGTGAAAGGTATAACTCCAGATCTCCTGGGACTATTATTGCAAACAAGGGATCTTTGGAAAGGTCTCATTGAGCCCTATCTAATTGTGAAGTTTCACTGAGATTGATGGTTGCCTCGCCCAGAAAAGCCACAAGCACATTCCGTTGGGGTATAAAGTATTGGGACACCCAGGCAAGGTGTCCCAATACATTCGGCAGTCTTGGCTTTTTCTACTTTGAGTCTGAAGTAACTCCAAAGTGCTTACATGTTGGCAAGTCTCACATACAACAGAAACTTATCACATGGTGCATCTTCTCACGTTTTGCAGGTCACAAATCACGTTATGTGTGTTGTAATTATTTTCATTATTTTTTAATAGATCTGATGACTTTTTTCATTCCTTTCTGATTTCCAATCCAGTAATTTAAGTCAAAAAACTTCATATTTTTTCTTTTAAACTTGGTTTTAAACATGTCAACATCACTTTTGTAAAAGAAATATTAGATTAGATGCTGACATAAATGTACACCTTTTAAGAAGAGGTCTGAAGTAGGGGAAACAAAACTAATGCTAATGTAACTCCTGAATATCATTTGGAAGAGTAGGTTTCCAAATGGTGCTCGACAGGCTAGAATAGAATTGTTGATCCCTATAAATATCAATATGACCTGTGATGTTTCATTAACTTCTTTTGTACTTTAATTTATGTAATTGTGTCACCACCATCAGATTAGTGTCACCAACGTCAAGATTAGTGTCACCAACATCAGAAGTGGTTTTATTTATTTTAAATTAATATGCTTACAATGTTTCTTCAGTGATGTTAAATTACTGAAGTAATAGTCTCTTTCAATACAATAAGAGTTAACAATTTAATTTAATGCTTGTTAAATTAAAAAAAATCAAATTTTCTATTCTTTATTGTGTCTGACAATGTTGACAATAACTGTCTGACCAGTACATTGCTGAACAGCCAAGACCTTATTCTATAATGATATACCTTGGAATTTATTTTCTGAATTAAAATGTTTTGTCCAAATTCCCTGTGATAGTCATTCATAGAAACACCACAAGTACATGCACACTGACCTGTCTTATAACTCTGTGACCTATAGATCTCCCTGAGTTCCTTCATGAGACGGTCAGAAGCCTGAACAGAGCCAGAGACTGCACCCTGAAAAAACATTTTAAAAAAATGACATTTTAGGGAAACTAGTTTTTACAAAAAATTTTTAGCACAACAATGAACCAGCTTATTAACATTCATCATGCATCAGTATGTCTTCTACACAAAAGTCGAGGATTGTAAAACATGTTTTTTGATATCCCTACTAAGTGTAAAAAATAAATTAATAAAATAAAGAATAAAGTGAAACGTTTTCATTTGTGACAGGTTTAAAAATACTGAGAGATAAAACAGACAAGGAACAAAGAAATGAATGTGTTAATCTTCTTGAAATCCAGGCAGTCATATGATCAAGTGAGGATTTAAGAATGTTGTGGGTGAATGACTAAATGATTGTTAAGAAAGAAAAGAAAAAAAAATGTTATAATAAAACATCCCAAATTGTAGAAAAAAATTACCTTACCGAGTTGACACTTACATTCAAGTGGTCCTGCCTCTGGTTCTTGCGAATTTTCTCCAATATGGCAAGGTTTTCTTTCTCGATGCCATCATCTTCTGACTTCTTGCCATCTACGGGTTCCTCCTCTTTCATCTCGTAGTGATCTAAATCTTCGAGGTCCTGCTACCACAGAGAGATCCAGAAATGTATTAGAAATACACATTCATGCATTTAATTCAGGAGGACCAAATATAAAAGACTACAGATTTGATCAGACTGTTAAATGTTTGAAAAAAGCAAAAACCTCTGCCATTTCTTCCTCCTCCTCTTCTTCTGATGTTACTTCATCTGTTGTTACATGCTAGAAGAAACAGAAGAAAGGTGAGAATAAAAACACAAACATTTAGGCTATCCAGGCACCAACCCCCCTCAAAAAAAAAAAATCTAATCAATGCCTAGACTGATCAGGCCAACCTTTCTTTCATGAGTAATGGGTCCAGCGGGAAGCGGCTGGTCCAGCATCTCCACATCAGGGTGCTGGGGCAGGTTATAGAGTCGACAAAGATCACAGATCAGCCTTTTCAGCTGCTGGAGGAGCTGAGGGGGACAAACAAAAACACACCGATTCTACCTCTAATCCAGCAAATACCCTTCTTTCATTGCAGACTCCCAACTCTCACCAGCAGAATTAAGAACAGATCAAGATATATGAAATCATAACAACACAGACTGCCTATTTACCAAGGTACTGCCTTTGCGGACCTCCTCCAGTCGCTCTAACACTTCTGTGAGGCTTGGATCGTCAGATTCCACAAACCATATAGGTGAAGTTGAAGGATAAGACTCCTGGGAACAAGACAAGTTGAAGGAATTGTGACAAATGCGGTCAGCATGGGACAAATAAACACGGCTGAGCCCTCTTCAGTGGTAAAAAATAAAATAAGCTGAGTGTGATCCAGGTAAGTAGCATTTCAAAGCAGGCTGTGGAGTAAGCTTTTCAGAACAGACCAGAGAAGTAATGACGTGTTTGCGCTTCCTGCTAAACTAACACCCACCAAACCCACTGCTCCCCTCCCTACATTGTTTCCCACTTCAATGCAAACCCAGAAGTAGGGTGATGACGTTGAAACGTTCACCATAGGCTGTCAACACATCAGTCAATAGACTGAAAGTTACAGCACCCTTCTTAATAACGGTAATACTGTCAAAAGATCCAAAACTATAATTTTAAACTGCACTACTGTTAGTTAAGCCATGCCACCGCTAGTGCAAATTCTTTTATCATGATAAACCTATGTTGCATATATGAAGAATTTAGACAGATTCAGTGATGGAAGTTATTGCAACACCTTAACCTTACACACTTCTACCTAACATTTCACATTTGTGCAGAGCTGAATTTCAGCGGCTAATCGTGTACCTACTATGTTAGGAAAACATGCGATAATGTTGAGTGTTGCGATGGCGAGATCACATGCGATAAGTGAGTAAAAACTTAGCCTTTATAGTGTTACTGTTTCTCTGCTTTGGATTTGCTGGTTACATAGACTCCAGACGCTGACTAGTCTATGCAAATTAAATAAAAATTAAATGCAATATTTCCATTCCAACATGTTTTTGTTTTTAAGAATTTACTTAAAGAGCATTTAATGCCTCCCATAAAACATTTGAATCATTGAACATTGTTGATGAAAATCAGATTAAAAAAAAAATTTAAATCTTAAATTTAAAAACAATTTAAATTATAGTAAATTCTTATCTAGAAAAAAAATATATCAAAAAGGAACAATCTATATCAAGAGCACAGAAGATGAAGAAACTGCCCAGTGACTTTTTTGCCCTATTCTCTGTGGCACTGGTGGAAAAACACCAATTATTGCAGTTCAGTCAGTCTTTATGTATATTGCGCATGTTGATATCGCGATGACGGTAAATTTGCGATATATAGTGCAGCCCTAGTACCTACTAAGCAAATTTAACATTTTGCACTAGTTACTCACAAAAAGACTATAAACAAGGACAACCGAGAAACTGTTTTTTTTCTACCAAATCATTCACCAAAAGCAGCAACTTTAAATCCTAAGCATAAATAAGTTGCCCACCTAACTAGCTTAGCTAGCTGGTAGTAGTAGTAGGTCATATCAACAATGGTCACATCATGGTATATTAAACATAACTATTTGAAAACAAGACACTTAAATAAACAGCTAACAAAAAAATAATCTAATGAAGATTATTTAATCAATATTTGATTTTTTTTTATCCAAAGCTTTATGATATAAGATCCAAACTACTTTCTCACTAAAATACTTGCCTTGTGTTACTCAGTGCAGAACAACAAAGTAAAATATGTTTCTAGCTAGCTGGTAAATCTGAGCAAAAACTGTTACACTGACGGGCTACGGAGATCCAGCGCTCTACTTTTTTATGATGTTATATTTGTTCATTTGTGACTGTTTTGAACTAGACATTCTTAGAACTTGGGGCATTCTGGACGTATTAGCTAGTATGGGTCACTGTTGTTAAGACTAGTTGTTGCTGTTTTGTGAAATCTTTCTTTAAAAACGTTGCAAACAAGCGTTGGGCAGCTAGCTCGCTAGGCTGGCTAGGTGCTGGCTAACGTGTCACAGCCCTGATTCACCACACCACCACCCAAATTCAGACCAGTGGTGTACTGGTCTCGGCCTGAGCTACAGGACCACCAGCTGGACAGGTAGAGGTCTCGAACAGGTTGAATGTCGCTGTCGAAGCCCCAAAGACATGTTTTGAGCAGTTGGCTGTTGCCAATTCTATCGCACTGACTGTTCTGCTGCGTTAGCTGAACAAAAGGAAGTGTTGTGGCTCACTCACAAACAAACTGGCCTCTTTCAGCTTTAACACACACTTTCTGGACGTTTTGTATATGGGTCAGCCAGCTACCTTCACTAACTAATGGCACTGGAGTCGAGTTAGTCCAAAGCTAGCTGTCTTAGATAACTTGTTTAACCTAGTTAGCCAAGTTAGCATGGTAGTTGTGGCTGGTCCAGTAATTTAGGATGTCACATTGAAGGCACAAGTCAAACCAGATTAGCTCATTTTTGCATCTGTGCTAAACTGGAGACTTGGAATCGACCGACAACAGAAGAGCCCTCCAGTGTAGGGGATAGTGTGTGGAAGCTGGCCGAGGCTGGCTCACTGCAGCCCGGGAGCTGAGCCACAGCTAGCTCCCTCTATCCCTCACCGTGATGTTGCAATGGATGATCAGCAGCTTGTCCCCCGTCACATTAAACTGGCAACTCAGCTCGTCTGGTTTCCAGTCGATGATCCTGAATCGTTCGTGATTTGGGTCAAAAATTGACTCCAAAAACTTTAATTCGGCCTTCAGCCCCGATACCGACATCTTCCACCACTCATCTCCAGGCTAGCCAGGCCGCGGGGGGAGGGGGAGGACTTGCTGTGTGTTTTTACAGAGCAACAAAAGAGGAGGGGAGAGCGAGAGAAAGAGTAAAGAGAGGGAGAAAAACAGCAGAGAGAGAGACAGAGAAAGATATATACAGAGAGAGAGAGTAAAGAAAGAGATAGAGGAAGCGTGAGGGATTAAAGAGAGAGAGAATGTGAGAAAGAGTAAGGAGAGTATGTGAGAGAGAGAAAAAGAGAGAGAGGGATCAAGAGAGAAATAGTGAGAGGTATATGGTTACGGAGAAAGAGAGAAAGAGACAGAGACCCTAATTTCTACTGCTGGAGGTCGTTACCAGTACAGTCAGGGAAAATATCACTTTATTTTGTTTTATTAACAACAGTCACAGAGACAGAGTTCAAAACTGTAAACAAATAAACCAGCACATAAGACAAACTGAAAGAGAAGAGGAATTGCAGAGACATAAAAATGATAACAGGCAACTCATTAAAAACTGTTACTACTACTACTAATAAAAATAATAATGATGGTAATAACAGTAATAACAACAACAACAGCATCAACAATAATAAATAATTAAATTATTTAATCAAAATAAATCAAAACAAATAAATATATACCCAACCATTTTTAACAGACTGTGTAAAATTTAGCCATGTCATCACCTACTTTCAAGAAAAGGTCCTGGATTTTGCTGAATCCGTCCATATTATTATTCTTCAAATAAAGGGAAGTAAACTGTACAAAGCATCGTCCCAGTGCGAGAGGGTTGGGGGCTTATCAGAAGTCCTATTGCTTCATTTTAACTGTGGGAGGACACTACACTGAGCCTGGGTGGACTGTAAATGATATGTAGCACATTCTGGCCCATCAGAATAAGTTGCTCTCATTATCCTCTTTTCACAGATGGCCAGCTGTGCAGATAAGCTGTTTACCCACTGGCGATCCACAAAGCTGCAGTTTGTGGGAACCAGGTCCAGTATTAAGCAAATAATTAATTGACATTCAGCAAAAAAAAATCGTGAATAAATGTTAATGACAAAACTGGTATACACTATATGGACAAAAGTATAATGATATTGCATTCAAATACACAGACTTTAATATGGAGCTTGTCCTGCCTTTCACGGCTATAACAGCTTCTACTCTTCTTTGAATGCATGTTGGATGGGGTTGAGGTCAGGGCTCTGTGTGGTCCATTTAAGTTCTTCCACACCAACAGAACATCCAACCATGTCTTTATGAAGCTTGCTTTGTGCACTGCGGCACAGTCATGCTGAGATAGAAAAGGTTCTTCCCCAAACTGTGTCCAGAAAGTTGGAAGTGTGGCGTTGTCCAATATGTCTTGGTCTGCTGAAGCATTAAGATTGCCCTTGACTGGAAGTAAGGGGCCTAGTCTAAACCCTGAAAAATGGGTGTGTCCCAATACTTTTCTCCATGTAGTGTATGTAATGCCTAAAGTATTATGAGTTGAAAATGCTAAAGAATGTTCAGCTCTGACTAAAAACAGCATAAATACATTTAACTGATTAAATGCCACTTCTAAAACATCACACTGCCTATACAGGTAATACAAAGCTGTTGTGTTACTCTGAGAATTGCCTAAGGAAGTACACTAGAGGGCACTGCTATCTTGATGCCGAGGTGAGAAAGAATGGTGAAGACATGTCCCCAGGTTGCAGAATGATTCAGTGTGCCAGTTTTCCCTGAGAGTGCTGTCTTCCTCATTGGTCGTCTGCTCAGCTGAACCGCAGGCAGCAGCCCTCTGTTCTGGGCTCTGCACCGAGACCTGGCTGAAGATGAAATTAATTCTGTTCCTTCTGCTCCACATGCTCCAGACTGAGCCCCTACACAGCTCAATCAGGCAGATCCAGCAGTGTGGGGTTCACTGTTCTGAGGTATGTGGATATCACTATCTGCCTGGGAAATATACTAGAGTAGGCATTTGAAAGGTTTGCTTTAGTAAATGAAATCATCCAAGAATAAAATTGACCGGAAAATGTCTTTTCTATAAACCATTAACTGAATTTGTAAAATTTTAAATGTTCTTGGTTAAAACGCAGTTTTAAATATTATTATTATGTGTGTTGTGCTCTCTGTTACAAAATGCATGGCTAATTTTGCGGCGATTGTGCTGTGTTGGCAGTTCTTGAATGGGGCAAGTTTCTGCTTTCAGCATCTAATACAATCAAGTCAATGTTATCTATGTTATTTAATAGTTACATGTCACAGTACTCTCCAGATGGTTCGCTGTATTTGGCAGCCACTGTGTCAGGCAATTTTTGGGTCAGTGTCAATTCTGTTTTACAGAGAAAAGTGCAGAGAAGCACACAGGGCAGAGTGTTACGCAACGAACTGTAATTTCAGTCATCAGAGAGGAACGTTAATTTTTTTACACAATCATAGAATTATTGAAGCGAGGGCCAAAAGAAACCTTAACAACCATGAAAATATTTTCACAACCAGTAACTGCAGTTGCCACTTAGTCAAATATGGGAAACCCCTTCCTTTATGCTAGTATAGATTTCCTTTAGACTATTGGTTTGGCACACTGAAATAGTGCACATCACCATGACTGTAAATTTTAATACTAACCAACTCTCCCTTTGATTTTTCTAACAGGGGCTTAATTGTAAATCCAGACCTTCCTGTGAGTAAATGAGTAAATAAGTAATACAGTATCAACTACTACACAGACACACTGACTCATAACCAACACAGTAAGTATATTTGATAAGTTTCCTGTTTCTGCCCCAGGGTCACTGTCTCGCTGCAAGAAACTGCAAGACCAGAACAATTCCACTAACATCCATAACGTCACCCTGTCCACTGTGCTGAGATGTGAAGAAAGAAAATGTTTCCTCAGCCTCAATATTGCTGTCATGATGACACTTTATGGTAGGTTAGAAACACTAAATAGCTACTTGATATTTGTACTAATTTAAATATACATCACTTTTTACATTTTAAATAACATAAAATATGTTTAGTAATGTATAAATATGTGTGTAAAGGAAAGAGCAAAAAAGATTAATAGAAAAGAAATTGTAGTACATAAAGTGACTTAATGGAATAGGATAGTGGAGCCTTCATAGAAATAGTTTCTCAGTACAATGGAGCAAAATTGAATTGCTGCCAATATTGTGTGTGTGTGTGTTTGTGTGGATACGAATAGATGACCATCATTGGATGATTTTATGTAAGTGATTAACTAGAAAGGTAATATGTTTAGAAAGATAATTCATATGATTGTCAAATTCATTATTGTTTGACATGGCAGGCAAAGCTATTCACCGGTTTAGTTTGAGTGACACTACTGTGGTGAAGTATGAGGATATATAAGACAATACATTTCCAGTTTTCCTTTTGCCCTGGCAAGAATCAATGTAACATTTCCAGAATTCTGAACATTCATTTATGCTGGTAGAAATACATGGTTGGAAAGATCAACACTGATCATTCTTTTCACCAGTGATTGAGCATAAGTTTATATTCAGTTTTCTTTCTGGCTTTTGAATGGGCTTGATGAGGGAATTTCCTACAAGCATCTGACTAACAGGTAGCTTTTGTTCAAAGAGGAAATAGATTCAGCATTATCTCATTTTCAAACCAGTCTTCTGAATCAGCATATAAATCAAGTGTAAGGCTCAAGTTCTGGCAGGAGACACTTAAGTTTAACATTGACACATTAAACACAGCTGATTAAACTCATGTTCTAGATAGCAAGACATTCATGAACTTCTGAAAAAAGGGAAAACCCCTACTGCCTTCAGAGAAAGCGCACTCCTATTGGCTAGTTTTCAAACATTTTAGCTTCATATTGGGTGGATCTCATATTTCTCGTTGATGCTTCCCCAATTCCTCTTTTCTGCCTCCTCCTGCCTGTGACCCAGAAACTGATTCTAAGTCATCTAAAAGGGTGTCTCAGTTCTTAGAATGTGCTTTGAGGAATCAGAGAGAGACGACTTTCAGAGTAAGGAAACACACACATACACGCACACGCACACACACACACACACACACACACACACACACACACACACACACACACACACACACACACACACA
>JBBJLR010000133.1:10758256-10801048 GCA_037577145.1 Brachypetersius gabonensis
GTGTGTGTGTGTGTGTGTGTGTGTGTGTGTGTGTGTGTGTGTGTGTGTGTGTGTGTGTGTGTGTGAGAGAGACTGGCTTGAGTTGTTTGGTGCCACAGTTACAGACCCATTCACTGTATAACACAGCCCACTGTCCTCAGAAAAGAGTTTCTTCTAGCCCTTAATAAGTGCAATGACCAGTATTTTGAAACGTTTTATGGAA
This sequence comes from Brachypetersius gabonensis, assembly GCA_037577145.1. Classification (NCBI taxonomy): domain Eukaryota; kingdom Metazoa; phylum Chordata; class Actinopteri; order Characiformes; family Alestidae; genus Brachypetersius; species Brachypetersius gabonensis. Next base: position 10,758,459 of record JBBJLR010000133.1, read on the forward strand.
AAAACAATAAACCAAAATTGTTTCTTCAAAGTGGAAGCAACGCTCTTAAATTAAATAACTGTATATTTTATAATACGGTAATTCTCATTCTCATGCACAAATGATTCCCTTTTGTACAAATCATGTATTTTTGTATAGTATTTCATGTATCCAACTTCCTACAATTTTACTCATAGTTAATTCCCACCTACTAGTAAAGTCTCCCCATCAAATGATGCTACCAAGCTGTGAAGGTGGGGGATAGCATGTGCTTCCTCTGAAACAAAGAAATCCAACCAATTCATCTTTACAAACTATAATTCGTATCTTTAGACAGTCAAATTGACTTGGAGGAGAACTCTTACTGCCAATTTGGTCATTTCAGCTAAGGCTCCCTCACTGGCTAACATCACACTGAGTGATGGGGTGAGATATTATCAACCCTCCTAGCCATGAATATCTGTGACATCCGCCATCCCGACATCAACTTGTAATCTCTTGATGCATTTGTGTATGGTCTTGTTCATCAAGTTGTATGGTCTATTCATTTTCCCAGAAATCAGCATCATTTTGCATTACAAACTACTGGTACTGAGCTGAACACAGAAGACCCAATACAGAATTGTTATTCATTCATTACATTTAGATTTTGCCTTATTTACAGTGCTTACGAACTCCTGTAATGCCTTCTACAGTTAATTCAGCCATAAGATCATTGCAAATCACACTGTGCAACATGGATCTTAAAAAAATGTGGGTATGTCATGTATGTAGATACATGATGGTCTGTACAAAGGTATGTAGATGTATGATGATGACACCTGTTGAATTGTAAGCTATGAGGCAGGTTGTTATAGAAGAACAAAACGTCATCAGTATAAGTCGCGCATCAACAGAAAAAGATGACTCTGGCAAACGAGCTTCTAATGTGTGTAGAGAAAAATAGAAAGAAAAGGCGTGTGCACATACCACCAATTAGGAACCACGACCAAAGAAATCGCCACAATTGTTTAATGATTATAATCCTTCATCTGGGAAAAGCCCAAAACCACACAGTGTATACAGGGCATAAAACATGGTTTACTAATTTCAAACCCTACACAAGCAAAGCAGCAGCATATGCTTAAGCATAAATGAAGAATGATAAAATAGTTTTAGTGCATGTGTGCCTTAAATACAGTACTTGATACATCACAGGTAAGACTGACATGAAGTCTGGACCTGGTCTCAGTGGATTCCTGCCCTTGTCTCAGGGATATATCTGAGTGAATGGAAGTCCAGACGGGTGAGGGAGTTCAGAGCAGTCTATCACTGCCACTTGCTGCCCGGTGGTGCCAGGCTGAGTCATACAAATCCATTCTCTCTCTCACTCTCTCTCTCTCTCTCTCTCTTAGCACTCTCAGAGTGGCACAAAGAGCCCCACTGCTTGACTGTCTTTATAGGGTACAATACTGGGCTTAAAAGTCAAATATATGTAATTAACAAGAATAATGACTCTCATTTGTTCTGCTAAGAAGTTGAATTCGCATTAGTCCATAAAAGGTATAAAGTGCATGCCTTTTCTACTCTTTTCATACACTGTGTACATTGATTTCAACCAAATATCAGATGCATTATTTGGAGTGATGCCATAATCGTTATCCTACTAAACACTACGATCTCTGAAAAATTGATACTAGGTGTAAATTTTACCCACAGAGCTACAGCATGGCTCTCAAAGTCCAACTGTGTTCATTAAATGGGTATTTAAAGTTCTGTTCATTACTTTCACTTTCCCAGAGGAAAGATGTATATTTGTGCCCCTTTATAATTTTATTTTCTAATGCAGACAATTTTAAATGGTATCAAGGTCAAAGCAACTTAAAATGCAAATGTGGAAAATGTATGTTCCTTAAGTAAAGGTTTTGAAGCTGTAACTTTAATTACCTGATGGTACTTCCTAAAATAAGTAAAGCTAGAGGCAGAACTGAGATAAGCAGTGTGATAAATCCAATAAGATAACTGTTAAACCATAAGCTATATTAGATACATGTGTAAGATGATCTCACTTTCCAACATGTCTTTTTTATGGTTTAAGGTGTTAACATGGCTGTAGACAAAAAATATCAGTATTGTGTGATTGCCGGAGGGAGGTTACAGGGTTTGTCTTTCATCTTATTTATGTTCCAGAGAAGTGATATTGGACCACCTCCTCAATTTTCTTTCTCCAAAATGCAACGTCCATGTCACATTTATCTTCCCTGAACTGGCATTACAAAATGAAGCAACTCTTTCCTAGTCAAGATCAGAAGAGAAGACTTATCGTTACTAGTCCGAATGGTGCTGAAAATAGAGACATCACTGAGACAGAGCCCTGAAATAGATCTTAGGCATCCATAAATAGCATCAATCATGAGGTGTTGATGAAGAGTTTGCATGGAACACAGTGGGAAGCAATGATTAACTCTTTAGAAGTGATGCAGTGCCTAGTTTTGATCTAATTGCATCAACTTGAGGTGAACTGAGGTATCACAGTAATCTCACATCACTTTGCTGTTTGTGTCTGTAATGCATCCGTCTTATTGCTGTCATAAATGGATTTTACTGTAAGCACTCCTGTTATGAGTGCAATAACCCTTCATCTCCTTGGCCTGGATGGTACCATTTGAATTAGGCTCCTTGACACTTTTAGCAAACATATAGGTCAATCACAGCGCAGATAGCATTTTCAATAACATCCGCTATAGGGGTTGGACAAAGACATGGAGTCTCAAATGGGGCTCAAATGTCATGACACTATTTTTGATCTTAAGCTATTGTCATGTGCCAGAGGGAGGAGTGCTTGAATAAGGCCAGTCTATGTGACTCTTTGGGTCAGTGTAACACAACCCAGGATGACAGTGTGGCTAAAATGACCGATACTGCAGTGACTGCAGCTTTATTTAGCGTGACCTAATTCCCCACCCTCTTTTCCTCCTTGCATTGCCAGCAAGCTTTACTACACGCTAGTTAGCATCATTTCCTCTCCTGTCCCTAGCAGTTCAGAAGTAAACAAACACAGAGAGGAGCTGTGCTATAGACACTGACCTCAATATCTTAGCAAACCAGACACAACAGGATGGACTAATTCCTGGGCATGAACAAACTTCAATATTATCCAAGTTAATAAGGTTATGTAATAAGGTTATTCACCCTACTGCTGAAATAGATACAGTGCCCTGGAGATAAGTACAGCAGTGAAGTTTTCACAGACATGACTGTTGTAGGTCATCTCCAGAACCTCCAGGAATCAGACACAACTATTTGGACTAAATCCAAAACATGAGAAAAGTTCCTGTTACTGTCAGCCAAGGGCACAGGAGGGGCAGTTTAAGGGAGGTTACTTAAAAATTAAAACTGAACAGTGTAACAGGTGCTAAAAGTTTATGTGCTTAAATCTCAGGACCAAGGAGGACGCATATGCTGGCCTTCACTCTCCCAGTGTTTGTGGCATCATATCTAAGGTGACACCTCGCTAGTGTGTGGGAACTAGTTAAAAAAATGGAATATATACATATTGCTGTGTTGCAGATTTTGCTTAAATAAATAAATGAACTGCATATTTTCATTAAATGTAAATTTTAGTATATCAAGCTGAATGCTAGTCACCAGCAGGAAACAGCTGCCTGCTCTGCTGACAGCAACCAGTCTTTTACAACAAAAGTTGCTGTGTCCTAACTTTAAGTAACTCAATAATTTTTATCCGAAGCTGAAGCAGCACTTTGGAGAAGCCATCATTGCTTCTTCCACGTGTGTTTTTTTGTTGTGGTGCCATTTTAACTCTGGCCACTAACAAATAACAGATTTTGTGTTTATATATTTAAATTGGCAGTTTCATTTATTTTTAGTTGGGTTTCATTGTTATTTCACTGTTTTGCTGTGCACATTGTCTAACTTCCTGCCATTCTCTAGATACTGCAACATTGCCATTCCATGTTACTGCAAGAAAGTAATATGAATGTTACATAGTAAGGTTTGAGTCATTTTTATAAAAGTAGAGATCTTTGACACTTAGGACAGTCATTGTTCTGGAACAGCCTGCCTCAAGCAGACTGAACTTAATGACCCATCAAAAACACAGCAGCTCTGACAAAGGGCTCCACTTCCCCCAACACGTCCTGTTGTGAAAATGCCCCCTAAATCCCCCCGTTGTCCAGCACTTCTTCCTGTTTTCCATACGCCTGATATGGGTTTGTTTTTGTCGTCTGCTACAACTGGACTCTGGTTGGACAACTACACACACACACACACACACACACACACACACACACACACACACTTCCGTATAAACACATTTAAACTCCATTCATCTCTCTTAACACCAGATGTGTATGTTTGGAAGAAGAGAGGGTCACTGCGCTAATTTGCCCATCTTCCTGCTGCCTAATTCGACAGCATGTCAAAGGGATGTTTAAATTAACAGCATCTGGCCATCCACGTGTAGAAAAGAGGTCAAAGAGTGCAGGATCTTTTCTCTTGTTTTCCCTTTTCCCAGTTTTGCCTTTAAAACTGCAATGCTTTACACAAAATATATTTTGTTTTCTATACTTAGTGTCTGTAGTTATATTGACAGTTCGTGATACTGACCACTGGACCTGCACTTCCTGTTTGCCTGAAGGCATGTGACCTCACTCACATCCATCACAAATATGTCCTGTCAGCACATCAATCACTGAACAGAACATTTACAAGTTCACATCTATTGTCGATGAGCTACCTTGTGATATAGTAAACTGTGTATTTTGTCTACAGTAAAAATGATCGTTTCTGTTTCAAAAGGCCATCATCACCCCTATAAAGGTTTATCTTATCTTAAAAGCCTTAATTTGAGCATGGTGTCCTGGCAAATGATTTGATAACATGGTTTCCTGGCAAATGATATCATAACATTTGACTTGTATCATAACATTTCACTAGTGATTCTGCTCAGAGAATTGAGGTTGCCACTTGGGACATAATACAGGAGGACCAGTTTCTCAGATTAATCCTCACTGGTAAATCCAATGCCTTGTAGATTGTATGCATCAAAATATGTTTGTGAGAAGGGATTAACACTTTATGTATTTATGTGTGGGATGGCCATGGGCAATTGGATAATAATAAGAATAAAAACTGAATAATAATAACAGTAGTCAGGAGATGATGTTACTTGATGACACGCTAGAAGAAATACAAAACAGTGTTTGGAGCACAAGTTCGGTTCATATCATAGGCTTGCTATGGTTTGCTCTGGACAGTCATTGGAATGTGGCGGTCAGTACGTGCCATAGATTTTTACAACTTTTTTACAACTAAAATGCTTAAATTCCACAAGTATGAGTGGGCTTCCAAATGTTTTATTTTTAAAATCCCAAGACTCTCTATATGGATCTCTCTATATAGTCATGGAAACACAGAAAGAAGATCAAAAGAGTCAAAACAGTTAAAATCTGTTATGCTGGATCATATAATATTTGTTATTTTTATATCAAGAAGTCAAGTTTTGCAGCCAGGAATAATTATGCTGGATTACACTCAACGTATCATCAAGGTCTGATATATATCAGCAATCAAATGGTGGAATGATGTTTTTCAATAATATGAAAGTTGTTTGGTGGCAGATCAATGCCTAAAATACTAGTCCTATTCAGCTTTACTGTATATGCAGTATAATTATATAAATAATAAAGCCATAAAATAAAGTGAGTAGAAGATCAATAGAAAAAAATTTTATTATTAAGGAAAATAAGAATTGATTATTCTAAAATGTCAGATTGAAGTTCTAATCCTACAAGATTATATACAAGTCCAATATATCTGTGTTTATCTTCTTGTTGATGAAATACTTGAAATATTGAACGGCATATTTTATGGTGTAGCTGAGAGTAAACAAATCTGCATTGTTTAAGTTGCTATATGTAAAATAACCATAAATATCATTATAAACGGTGATTCTAAACATTTGAAAGCTAGTGTAAATAATGCAATGACATAAATACCATGAACACCATCACTTGGGGTCAGTCTAATCAGTCTAATTGTGTTAAATTCTGTTCATGCTGCATTTGATTAAAAAAAAGAGAATGTTGTATATTGGGTGATTGTTTTACAAGCTTCACCTTAGATACATTAGAACAGCACACATAAATTTACATTCTACTGCTATTTCTCGATCCAGAAATAGCAGTAGAATGTAAATTTATGGATCGAGAGGCTAAAGGGACAGTGCTCACTTTAGCCTTTCGATCCATAAATTTACATTCTACTGCTATTTCTGGATCGAGAGGCTAAAGTGACCACTGTCCCCCATCCCCAATGTAACTTGTGGGAGTAAGATTTGACATTTCTCTTCACAAATGATTTCTTGTAGCAAAAGTGTCCTTTTAAATGTGTAGACTTTTTGGAACAAATGCTAAATGCCAGGATTCGTTAGCTGTTTAAAAAGATAAATTGCTTTGATCATCTAGTCAGCTTTGTTTTTGTGTCTACTGTTTCAGCATGTTCCTGTAAATGACCCATGCAGAGGACTGCAAACTCAAAAGACCTCTGATAACAAAACTTCTATCTTCTTACAAAACTTGACACACGTGGATAGTCACTGAAATAGTGATTTGGAAGGCATATTCCTATCATTACCTAGTGTTGATGTTGTAGTTTCTGGGCATTAATAATCTCAAGTCATATGGAAAAAATTTTGAAATACTTGCATTAGCATTAAGGGGCTTTGGTTGTACGTGGCGCATTGTTTGTGAAGATCCATAGTTCATCTTTCATGCTAAAGAGGCACTTTGTGAGAGGGCAATTGCTGCAACAGCCAACAAAAATACCCGTGCCACTACTGTGATAAAGAATACAAAAGCATTGTCTCTCAGGAAATGGAGGGATGCCCCTGGGCTTTGTTAGAGTTGCCTGAGCTACACAAGTCCAAGCTGATGATCTGGCCACTGAAGCAAAAAGTAAATGAACAAGGACAGAAATGCACCCTAGAGAAAGATTGGCCTCAGATGACTGAAAGTATCGCATGCTTTAGGTTAACCTCACTGAACCAATAAGCTTTGAAAAGCAGCCAAAGGCCATTAGGAGTGAACTGAGGACAGAAACTCTGCATTGTTGTAGAAAACAATTGTGGTCTGTCAGATGTTCCTTCTCAAATGCAAAATCAAGTTTACAAAATGAATTACCTCTGTCCAATCTGTACTTAATAATTTCAGTTCAGTGGATTACTGTTGTATTACGGTTCAACCATCAGCTAACTGTGATCAAAATAAAATTGTGAGATGCCTCTTTATTACTTCTTCAGGGGACATTTTAGTCAGAACAAGGGTTTTAAAGTGATGAGGTACAAGAAGAAGTATATCAGCCTATAAACTTCTTCAGAATCAACTGTCGTGCAACATTAATAACAGACAGATCCATTATGTGCAGCAAAATGTTCTCTTACAGTCCTTTTTTTCTTACAGCCTGTTGTAATTTGTACAAGTAACACAGCAATTAGAAATGGTTAGTGATTCTTCTTCTTATCAGGTTACTGTTACTGCTTCATCGTCTGTAACCTTCTACAAATGCTTAGGACTCCTAGGTTGTGTGCAGTCACAGGATTTGTGTAATACAGTATGTCCCCCGTTAAACACATGCAGTACTGAGCAGACATTTAAAAGAGGTGGGCAATAAAATGACTCTGTCCTGAGCTGACCTACATTAGGATATTTGACGAATGGTCACATTGAGCGTCATTACTGGCACATGCAGTGTAGGCTGTTCAGCTTGCTTTTGTCCGGCATCATGTTACTTATACTGACAAGCCTTCTATACACATGCATTATACTGAGTTAAAGAAACAGACCAAAGAACACTGCAAATAATTAAAAAATAGTTAATACATTTATTTTCCTGTGAATACCGCAGACCATCCAAGAATATTCACATAGTTTTTAATGTGATATGATTCATCTCTGTGTTTATTTTAGGTGATGTTAAGCTTATATGAAAACATTTCTATATTAAAAAGAAATCTTAACAAAGCCAGACGGCCAAAGGTTCTGCCTAATTAGATTTTTTTTAAATCAATAAAATGTTGAATTTAATAAATTAATTTACATTATTCTGGGAAAACAACTGAAGGATTAAATCTTATTCTTAGGATTAGGTTTGCCTTATCCCTATATGAAAAAAACACCCATATCTTAATATGGATGTTTATGCACCATTTGGCCTCTTTTCTTGGGAGGACTGAAATGCCAGCCATACAACAAAAAACAACAAATTACACTGACTGGCTGCTCACTTGCTCTAATGTACAGTTCTCCTAGCTGTAAAACTGAATTATAAATCCCCATGATGAACCACATGTGACAACACCAATTAAACTGATTTAAAAGAGTTAATCAACTCTTTTAACCCAATTTATTTGGCATTTATTGCTTTTAGCAGAGTAGTGGTATAATTTGTCTAGTCAGCTGGAGTCTACTGAGGGAGCACAAATTTAGGAACTCTGCCTCCCTCTGATTAACAAATTAACATATGTTATAAAAGGCAATTAAGTCTTTTAAAGGGCAAGGTAGGGGGTAATTGTGGGTCAGTGGTCAAGCTGAGAGGCATTAACATTGCCTCAAGAAATCTGTCTCCAACCCTATTGCCCAAATTCATTAACCTTAGCTACCTAGTCATAGGGGCTGAATGAATACCACATGGTGTTACAGTGGAAACCTAATTAAGATGTATCCACATGCATTTGCAAAGATCATGACGGAAACCTATGGTCTGCAAAAGCAGTAACCAGAAACAGAGGCTATGACTATAGAACCTATGAAGCTTAAATCTTTCACTGTTGGCAGTAAGTAATATCCTTCGAACACATTCACATGAAGAGCAAGGTCCCAGCTCTAAGTGATTTAAATGAGCAGAGAATGTGGCCAGATATTAGTGTTTCTGTGGGCTGGAACCTAAAAGACAAACAGCTAACTAGCTTGCTAACCTTATTTTCCACACTGTCAGCATTATGAAAAACTGAAACAAAATATAAGAATACAAGCCATTATAAAGTGCTCTTTGTTTTTTTGTGAGGGGGTTGGGGCGGGGTGGGGGTTACTTGATAGGACAAATCAAACATTCTTGTGGGCCAGCTTTGAACAGTTCTGACCTCAACTGTTTTACACTGAGGACATAAACGTAGTGTGCTACATTAAAATCAACAGGGACTTTACCAATATTAAAACCATACACAGTATATAGCGTAAAAGAACCATGTTTGTCCAGTAACATATGCACATGGCTTGTGTTTACAGGACCCCACAATATAAATGATCAAGACAAAAACAACACATGCAATGATATAAGACAATATAAATTACAATACAATAAACCAACAGTGCCAGGGAGGCTGAAAGCACAAGAACAAATACAGTCCAGTTAATATGCAGGGCAAAAAAGATATGAGACTGATAGTAAATACAGAACAATGCAACCACTGTGCAGTGGTGCGGATGAAAATAGATGAATGACATCTAAATATATCCCGTGGAAGGAGCTTTGTGTGTTTATGCTGAGCTTGCTGAGTCATGCTGAGTCATGTGGACCATGTGATTCTTTGTTTTGGTCATGTGATGTTAAATCTGGCAGAGCACAACAGAGTTCAGGGGTATCAGATAGGACTGCACTGTTGCTGAGTCATGCTGAGCAATGGCCAGAACCACGTGATTCGTGACACCGTTTTGTTTTGGTCATGTGACACAGTCCAGGTAACAGGTATCAGACAGATTGAGGCCTTTGTGGCGTAAGTCCATTGTGTAAGGTGGCTGTTACGAAACAGCATGCTCTACATATCAACTGCCTCTTAGAATGTTCTAATTCTTTCGTCACTTGTTCGAAATAAGTAGAAGAATATGAGGGGGAATTAAGAGGCTGAGCTTCATTTTAAATCTAGTGCATTTGTAACTTTTCAGTGCAGACAGAGCTGATTACTTTTGGAAGAAAAGGTGCCTTGCAGGGATGGATTTTTATCTTCGACACTTTTCTCTTGCTCACCCTACTTATATATAAGACAAAAGGAGGAGAAGTAGCTGTGAGAGTGTCTAAAATAGCCTCTGTGTGTGGGTTACAATAGCTGAGTCAGACAGCTTTGTGAAGCCTATAATTTCCCTAAGAGTGGAGGCAGTGTGTGAGCAAAGGAAGGGAAGTATATTATTATTTTAGTGACAAAGATAGAAAAAACTCAGCTAGCAGCATTGTTACTATCTAAAATGCTCAGAAATTCCTGTTCAGCTGAGTGAGAAATTCTGTGTGTGATTTCTTTTGTCAATGTATATTATCTCCATATTGTAGAATATATATTTATCCGTGGCTGGATTCTACATTCCAGCAGGAACCTTACTAGATTTTTGGCCAGTTGATTGCCATTTTACAAACAGTTGGTTAAGAATAGAAGTGTTTGCAGAAAGATGTATGCTTTATTGATGTAATAGCATTGCATCAGTATAAGAAGAGGCTGTCGTACACTTTCAGTCCTGAATCTCCTGCTTCAGCTCAGCAGGTTTAGCAAGTGTTTTGCAGAAAGAAACTTAAGAAGCTGTACCGGATTCTAGCCCTCAACTGTGTTTGTGTGTTATACAGTATGTCAAAGAGAAATATGTATATGTAACACAAAGAGAGGTCCCATGCAAGTAATAATATGTTTTTCATCAGTTCAGCATGTAACATAAAACTAAACTTAAACATGAAGTGTCTAAAAGCACAAAAGTCTGTTATGTAATTCTATAATTCATATAGAGCTCTTGCACTTTTAAGTGTACTCTTCATGCCTTTTTATAAAACCTGTGCACTTTGTAAAGTCAAATGTATATTGTATTTTGGAAGCATAAAGATTTTGATGTTATAATTCATGAATGACAGCTCTGACGTTTTTTGTTTTTATTTTGTTCCCTGATATGTCAATAATGTTAATTAACACACTTGCAGTAGAAAACAAAACAGACTCCTTTTTTCTTAAAGATTAAATTCATAATAAAACCCCTAATAATGTAAAACTTCACATTTTTACTTTCATTAAAACCATGTATATGGCCTAGACCCTTAATTCTTTAGTGCAGGAGGTCTCAAACTCCAGTCCCGGAGAGCTGTGGTCCAGAAGGTTTTGGTGATTTCCCTGCTCAGAAAGACCCGGTTCACCTCGCCAGTTAATTTTCAGGTTTAGTGAATGTGTTTGAGGAGAATCATCAAACTGTGCTAGCCCAGGAACAGAGCTTGACACTCCTGCTTTAGTGAGAGAAATTATAGGTTAAATAGCGGATTATTGCTTTTTAAACATTGTCAGTTTGAATGATGCCTCAGTGGGATGGAGATGTCAAGTATGCCCCCTGAGCCTTCACAGAGGTGGAATAATACCCACCTCCCTTCATTATAATGACAACATCAAGTGAATGTTTTCATTATCATCAGGGGTCAGAAAGCTTATATTAACATGATTAATATCCCATCCAGTTATTTTGAAACGGACATATTTGAAATCTGTTTCGCTTGTGTTTTCCTATTCCAGTGATTGAAAAGGAACACATTGCTATTGTCTCTTTTGTTTCCTCTGTCAGCCCATATGTTGAATGAATTAAAGATTCTGAGATGTCGGGCATCACTCTGGTTAGGAAGGGTGGGGGCTGTCTTTGACTGACAGAAAAGTGAAGCATTCAAACAAAGAAATGTGTGACGGCTCCAGACACGAAAGCATCACACACAAAAACAACAGAATTCCTGATGTGAGATGCCAGACACCTCAGACTATCCCAGTGGGTCAGAAGGTTGGAATGGTAGTAGTTTTTAACATCTTTGTTGATGAACTGCAAAAAAAATACCACAGTATCACTCTTTTAACCAGCCATATTTCCTTTATGTGGTTGTAACATATTGTAACATTAAAGCTTTACTGTGTGTAATGTGTCTTCATCCTAAAAACAGCATATATTTAAAATAAAATTAGTTAATGATTTCCACTATGTTTTGTTCCTAAATTAGAGTGTCAGTATTGTTCAACTATTCCTTTTCTTGCTTTGGACTGATGCTGCCATAGTGCTACAATACATTTTCAGTGTTTTTTGGTAGAAGCACTGGTAACTCATGCTGATGTAATTAATGGGAACACCAGGAATCATAGCAGGGTGGGGAAAATCATGACTTTTCCACGGTACAATTACCCTCTGCTTTCCAGTGTGGTCCTGCTTGATTATTATTTAGCCCATTTGCTGTTCATACTTTTTTCTGTGATGATATCCAGCCTCTGATATGTCCTCTCCACAGAATACTTTCAATTTAAAAATTACAGTCATCTGTTTTATGAAGTCCAAACCTCTATTATGAACTCCTGTACTCATATTCAGTTACTCAGAAACTTCTTCTAAGACCTTTAACCTCTAAAGGTCTTTATATGTTGACCCACACGTCAGCTCTTTTCCTCTGACTACAAAATGTTCATATTTGTTTCATAGCAGTAACCAAATGATCATCAGTAGTTAGAAGTAAATAGTGTGTCTTAAAATCTGTAACATTATACTAAGCCAAGGATCTCATTTTCAGCCACATTCCCTTTGCCTTCAACCTCTTTTCTTCTCCCCATACCCTTGGCTTACTCTTTAAAAATGTTCCAGATACCTGTAAAACTACATTCTGATATATAATCTATATAAGATAAGATATAAGATAAGATATAACTTTATTCATCCCTGTGGGGAATATAGTTTGATGTGTGTAAGAAGTACCATTCAATCAACTTAACTTAACTGATCTTGATCTTAACGGTGAACACCCAAAATTACTCATTGTGGTTACTGGTGAGTACATACTGAGTATATTCAGTTGTTGGTGTAAGCTGTTACCAACACTGTTTTTTTCCTTATTTCTCTTTCTCTCTTACTCTATGCCTCCCTATTTTTCCTCTCTCTCTCTGCAAAAACGTGTGAGAGACGATGAGGAGAATGCCATTATTCCCTGGAGTGAGGTAAAAGAGCAGGTCTCAGAGTATTGCAGTGATTTCAAGGGTGGGTGGGTTTTTTCTTCTGGATCCAGATGAAGGAGGGCCCTCTATGACCTAGATTCCACAGTCTCCCAGTCACAACACTGCAGCCTCACGTGATCGGGGTCCTCAGTCAAAACAATAACACGAAGAGTGCAGACTGAGACAGAGGCTGAGGTGCAGGGCTTGGGGTTTGGGTTGAGGCTGCTAGCCTCCGGGATGTTTGCATGTAAAGGATTGGCTTTGATCATTAATGCTTCACAGGTGCTAATGGAAGAAGGGTGCTGATAAGCACAACACTCTTTACATGGCAACCACACAAACACAACTGTTCCCAATTTTAAGAATACATAAAGAGGCCATGAACAAAAAGCCCGTGGGAGTGTGGTGGTGTTTCCTCACCATGAAACAACATTTTTTCCCGTGGCCCAGCATGAGTCAGCATCACGGACTTATAGCTATCCTCATGTTACTACCTGAAATCTCAGAGGCAGGCAGTCAGACCTAACATGACCCAGCTGGATTTAGCAAAAAAAAAACCCTGAAGGCTATGTTAAGGTATTTCATTTCTTCTTTGGTTTAACAGCACATACAATATTTTTTTATTTGCTTTACAGGATATATTTATGGTAGAATGTAAATAGTGTCTTAATGTATAAAATAAAAAGTACTTTAATGTTACCCTTTGTTAATTATAAAACGATTACATCATGCAGCTGCATAAAGAACTTTGCCAGCTCTGCCAGCTAGGAAGGTCAGAGGGGGAAAATGCCCCTTTCCATCCTATTTTCTCTCTTGATCAAATGATGTGGCCATATATAATCTTGACAAATGTACTGAATAGTCATGGTCTTATTAATTGTGAAATTGGAGCTGGGATATATTCCTTTTACAAGAAAAGAGTATGATAGGCCTACATTTAGTTTTGAGTGAGAAATGTAAAATTAGCCTTTATATCTCTTGGAATAAAGAACAAAACCCCCATATTGGCCCAAAAACATTCTTTAGTTCATTTTTCATCATGAAGACACTGTTCATTTGACTTTTCTAAATTAAACAGCCAAATTCATAGCTTCTTACTATCCTAACAATGACTTATTACATACTAGTACCTGAAAACACAAGGTATGTGTACAAATCATTAAAGTTCAACTCATCTTATGAGTTTTTTAGACGGATGGCCTGTTCATCATTCTGTGTGGAGCTAATCCCATACGGAGCTACTCCTAGATGGTGAATGGCCACTGTATACTTGAGTGCACACAAATGTACAATTACTGTGGACATGAGTTTCTGAGTTCATTAAATGTAAATAATTTTTCATTTACCAAGCATTTCCTACTTTCATCCATGGACCTGTTTTAAAATATAAGTATTTTAAAATCAAAACCTAATTATCCTGTTCTTTGAAATGTTTGCACAGTCAAAAGGAGCAAGTTAGGATACATTTTACTGTGTGTTGTACATGTATGACTATGCATGTGACAAATAACAAATCTGGAATCTTGAATCTTGAATTTAATTTCATTTTCTGGTGTTCCTTCTTCTATGATGTGAGATTCTTTGCTCCTAGCAGTGTGTTTTTTGGTGACCCTCGCCTTAAAAGTATATAGGCAGATAAAATCCCCTTCCAGCTTAGAGTCTATAACACTCCTTTTAAGTCATTTGCACCAGTGTGTGGTCTTTACACTGCCTGATTTCTTGGCACCAATCCATCCAACCTCTTCCTCCCATATTTGGCTTGATTGTCTTTCTCCTCTTATGCTGTCAAACAGTTGTTCACAGATTCTTCCAAAAATATATATTCACTTCAAAGACCTCTGCTCCATGCCATTCTTTACCCTCAGGTCCATTTGTAAATGAGGAATTCTAGCAGTGTATTATAGATGTGCCACCTGAGAACTCAAATCTGACCCTGCAGGTCCAGACAGGCCCTTTGATCCACAACACACTGGTTTGCACCTCCCAGCTGCTGAACGTGCAAAACCTTGAGAGGGCTTTTCATGATTGCTCCAAGGTGTCTCATAAAGATGCAGAAAGAGTGTTGAAGTCATTTGGACGCATGAGGTAATGTGTCTGGCATGAGATGAAGTGGAAACATTACTTTGGGGAAGAGGTATAGAAATAAGTGGTATATTGTAATATAGCTGTCATGTGGTGTCCGGTTTTCCAATTACATTTAATCAATACATATATCATTCGTTCAAATGTATCTGAAAAGAACAAACTTAATATTATTCATTAATTGTTAATCTAATTTACTGTAACACACTTGATTTGGCTCATTAATGGCTCTTTCATTTGCTAATGACAAGACTTGTCTGTGTAACAGTAATAAGATGTGCAGTGCATATTGATAAGAGACCAGTGGCAGCTCCTGGTCAATATTTTTGGTGAAACAAACAACCCATGCCGCAAAACAAACTCAGTACCTCGCCGTACAGCCTGGGCAGCTTGATTTTCTTGCCCTAAGTACTTCACCTCCATGTTCTGCTTTTCACTGCCACATATTCTGATGTATCTTCTCTCTCCTGCTCTTCCCTCAATCTCCTCATAGTGTAAATCACTACAAAATATAAAAAGTATTTTATTGTGCAAATCTTATAAACACGTAATAGTAATGTTTACTTCAACAGTACATAATTAACAATATTTCTAAATCCCAAGAAAACATATCTAACCTCTTTCTCACCTTATAAATTAATTCTATCCTCCTGGTCTTCTTGGTGAAGTTGTTAATCACTCTGTCATACCAGCAGGGATTGTTTTCCAAGGATTTCACCAAACAAAGGCCACAGTGTTTTGTCAGTCATTTTGAAGTGGAGAACTACCCAATCACAGAGGGAGTTGCTTGTTTCATGGGTGGGACTTATTTATCATTATAGTTCAGTGAATCCTCAAAAATCCACGAGCCTCAAGGGTCTGAGAAGACTTTGAAATGAATGGGGACGCATGTTTCACTGAAATTCTCTGTTTCACCGCGGCTGGGGTGGCACTGTTTCATGTTTTTGACCAGAGCCGTATACAAATGTAACAATATTGAGGAGCTGACATTAGGAGAGCATTAGAGACATTAGAGAGACCTTATTTTTATGAGCTTTTTTTGTTTCACACCAAAAATATTTGATAGTTATGAAGTTTTTTTTGTTTTATTTTTCTTGGTGAAACATTGTTTCAGCTCTAGTCTTAAGAGAGTGCAATGTGCTGTAAGAAACCCAAAATGTTTTGTATAACAACAACAACAACAACAACAATGATAATAATTATTAGGATGATAATGATGATGATGGTGTGTTTCATGGTTATTATATTATGTTGGTTCATGTTATTAATGCATGAATCAGAACAGAATGATGTTTCTGGTGTTCTGTTGAGGTTGAGTGATGTTAGTGATCTTTTGGATCAATATACACAAATGTATACATTTTCTTTCTCCCTCCCTCACACATGAACACATATGTATATGGATATAATGATATATGGTAAACCCCCGTTTATCGCAGGGGTTATGTTCCAAGAGCATCCGTGTATAGTGAAAATCCACGTTGTTGTGATGTGGTTAAAAAAATGCCTACAAAAGCCTATTTTTATTGCATAACCCCAAATATGCCCACAAATATGCTCCCAAAACACTTTAATTCATTTTAAACTCACTACCCTTGAAGAATATGTAAAGGTAATTCATGCATGTTCATTTTTTTTAGTGTGCGCTGTTGTTTTCTTTGGTTTAAGCAGGTAAATATAGTAATACATTATTTAATTTACAGTAATAAAAATACAGAGCTCTAGGAAGAGCAAAGCAAAAAACACGAGAACACTAGAGACGCTCTACAGGGGAAAGACTGCCGCGTCACAGGGCTTTAGTCAATCTGTTGCAAGGAGAAAGTGGAGGTCGCACAGTGGCTAGGATACTTGCCTCCGGACCAAGAGGTCATGGGTTCGAATCCTACCTTCAGCACCACCATTGGGTTCCTGAGCAAGACCCTTAACCCTAAGTTGCTCCAGAGGGACTGTCCACTGTAGTTAGAGAATGAAAGTCACTTTGAAAGCGTCAGCTAAAATGCCTCAAATGTAAATCAATACACCAGTGTTTATCCAAATAAATAGCGTTCTCCGATTGGCTACTTTCAAACTGCAGCCTCTGAGTCCCATTGACTGTGAAGTCCAGGTCTCGTGTGCCACGCCCCCTCGCTGGGTTGTTTATGTTTGGGGAGGCTCATTCCGTCCAGGTGCCTGAGGCGACTGGCAGTCTGAGCATTCTGGAAAAGTCCGGTCCACACCGGTCGGCCTGTCTTTCTCCTTAACTGAGAAATCAGCTAACAACAGCAGAGGGCGCTACTACAATCATTTATCAGGTGGAAAATCCATATTTAAATGCCAGAATAGACCAAACAAAGGCCGAGATGCTGACCTCTGTGTAATACTCACCCCAGAACCCCCCAAGACAGTCAAGACTTAGACTCTGCGAATCCCACCCCTGCCCCCCAAAGACGGCTGAGACCTCTGCACGCACCAACCACCCTTTTACATGTAGAGCTGGTAGAGAAGGTCCAGAGCCATGTTTTTGTCTCAGTCCACACCTGAGTGCGTCTGATTGCCCTGCTAACTGCCCAAACATAAATAACCAGCACTAGGACAAGGGGGCGTGATGCACGAGGCCCAGACGTCACAAAAGCAAAAACAATTCTGTGCATGTGCGGTTCCCCGAACAATTATTAGTTTGGTTCTCAGAAAAAAATCTGCGTTAGACTGAAACTGCGATGGATGATCTGCATAAAATCGGGAGTTACTGTATATAACACATAATGGACATACATGTACAACATTATGTGATATTTCTGGTTATATATGTATGTAGACCAGTTTGTTCATTATTGAGATTTCACAACACATTGTTCAGCTAGTTCGTTTCACAAGGTAATCGGTGTGTGGCGTGTCTTTGGTCGCATCACAGACTGCGCAGTTTGGCGAATCTGTTTCAGTAATAAAATGCTGCTGAACGCTCCCAGACGCTGTATCCTTGGGCGTCGGGCACTATAACTGACTAGATCTCTCATCATTCAGCAGTTTTGAAAGAGCCTGTTCAGCTTTTCAGCACTGCGTCGAGTATTAGGACCACTCCAGAGTTTTATCTGGGCTTTTATTTTTTTGTTTAGCCCATATTTAGTTTCAATGTTCTTTTGATGGGTGTGAGGGAAAGCCTTAGTTGAAGCATCGCGGAGGGATCTGCATGCTGGGTGAGGATTAACAGGGTTCACACGCACACACACATACACATCCACACTCTCACACACACACTCACACACTCCCATAAACGGACTGCGCAGCGGCGCGCGGGCACACGCAGGATTCAGGCAACTTCTTCTAGCATGGATGCAGAATGAGGTTTCTGTCTGTAGGATATTAAACAAAGTTTCACTCGTGAAACCTCCCTCACCGGTGTCCCTTTGACATCAGTGTGGCATTCACTGTTGAGAAAATCTGGATACTTGTTTTATTTTATTTTTAAATATAATTTTTTACAAACCTATTTTCCTTATCTGCTGGAAATCTGCGAGAAAGGACTTTATCTGGGACGTCTTTAAAGATGCTGCTGTCCAAGTTTGGATCTTTTTCTCACATTTGCAGCACCACCAACATCGACCACTTGCCGGTGAAAATCCAGCTCCAATCAGGTAATATTAAAGCTGGACGCGCTTCATTCATTTACTACGGAGAACGGCTTATTGGTCTATCCTTTATTCTTGTTTATTACTGATTTAATATTGTGTTATAAGGCGTGTGTAAGTCAGGACTGAGTCCTCACCAGACCAGCTGCACACACTCCCTGACCTCAGATCATCTGAAGCCATTGTGATGACTTGGTGGGCACGTTTGCAAACCGTGTGTGTTTGTGTGTGTGTTTTCAGCCAAATCAGAACGGGAGCCGTTTGAAAAGCTCTACCATGTGGGGTCTGTGCTGGGGAGCGGGGGGTTCGGCACGGTGTATGCCGGCAGTCGAATCGCGGACGGGTCTCCGGTAAGTCTTCAGCGCGCGGGCTTTGTTGTTGCGGCACATGGCTACGATTTTGCGCACGGTCCTCCTCCTCCAACTAAGTGTGTGTTTCTCTTATTTCAGGTCGCTATTAAACATGTGGCCAAGGAGAGGGTCACTGAATGGGGCACAGTCGTGAGTATTAGATCTGCGCTCGTATTTTCAAAAGTCTTTTTTTCTTTGTCTGTGCGCCACTTTACGAGCCTCCTGTTTGCTCTCCAGAACGGCTCATTGGTTCCTCTGGAGGTTCTGCTGCTGAAGAAAGTGGGGAACGCCTTCCAGGGCGTCATTAAACTGGTCGACTGGTACGAGAGGCCGGACGGCTGGCTGATCATCATGGAGAGACCGGAGATGGTCAAGGACCTGTTCGACTATATAACGGAGAAGGGCGCGCTGGACGAGGACACAGCCCGTGGCTTCTTCCGCCAGGTGCTGGAGGCGGTCCGCCACTGCTACGGCTGCGGGGTGGTCCACCGAGACATCAAGGACGAGAACCTTCTGGTGGACCTCCGCACAGGAGACCTGAAGCTCATCGACTTCGGATCAGGGGCGATCCTCAAGGACACCGTGTACACAGACTTCGATGGTGAGTCCTTGACTTCCACCCCATCCCCTCCATTTACACGACTAATGTGAGTGAAGATGGCTCTTTTGAATCGAATAAGCATCCCCGTTACATAATTCATTTAAGATATGTATTTTGTGAAGAGTAGCCCAGGAAAACAAAAGAGGCTGGTCGACCTTTAAGTTTCCAGCGCCTCATCTTTGTCGTCTGATCTTTCAGGCCACACAAAGACAGTTTTGTCTGTCCTTAACACAGCAATAATATTTTAATATGAAATGGTGTATATGACATTTAAAAACCATACGCTATAAAGAGTTCCTGAAAGAGGCGCTTTTTGTGAACGGTGAGTTGTGAAACCACGTGAGTGTGTTTTTGTTTGGTATCCAGGCTGGTGTCAGCTCCTCTGCTGAAGAGGCTTTTGTTATGGGAAGTGACTCACGCTGCGCGTTATTTGGAATTGCATTTGCACCGTACTGGGTGTGAGCGACAGGGGGTGTAGATTGGCCTCTGGTTTCAGAGGGTTTTTACTGCTGTTGAGTTTTGCTCTCAGCCGGCTGCACATGTGGTGGAGGAGGGGCCGCTGGCGCCCGCCTTTTCCAGTCAGCTGACTGGGGGGGGCTCTCACAACACACACTCAGCCTGGTCCAACTGGAACAGACCTCCCTTACCAAACCTGCCAGTCACACCGATTATGAAAGATTTCCTCACACTAGTGATGGATAATACCTTTTTTCCATTTGTAAATCTTCAGAACAATTTAGACATGCATGTGAAACAACACAGTTGTTTTTGTCTCTGTATATATATATATTTTTTTTAATATACTACATTGATCTTGGAGGAATTTACTCATTCACCTAAGTGAAGCAGTGGGCTGCTAGAAATGGTGCCCGGAGAGCAGTGTCAGGACAGTATCATGCTCAAGGGAACCACAGTGGTGTCACTGGTAGTCCTAGGATTCAAACCTACAACACTCCGATCACAGGGGCAACTCCCTAACCACCAGCTGCCTATGACTGCTAAACTAACTTTTCCCCCATTTCTGTGCGCAGGTACCAGAGTGTACAGCCCTCCGGAGTGGATTCGCTACCACAGGTACCACGGGCGCTCGGCGACGGTGTGGTCGCTGGGCGTGTTGCTGTACGATATGGTGTGCGGGGACATACCATTTGAACATGATGACGAGATTCTGAAGGGCCATCTTTTCTTCAGGAGGAGAGTCTCCCCTGGTACGTCAAGCTTCGAGCATTTTGCCAGCCTTTCGTCACCATCAAAGCACTGTTTTATTTGTTTGTGTGTAATGGCATGGTGAAGTTAACTCTTTCTCGCTTACTTCACAGAGTGTCAGCATCTGATCAAATGGTGCCTCAGCCTACGGCCCTCAGACAGACCCACACTGGAACAAATATTTGAGCATCAGTGGATGCATATGAAGAAAGACTCAAAGCCAGAGAATGGTGATATCACTCTTCTCGTGATCAGCACAGATTCCTCATCGAGCACAAGTTCAAGCAAAGAGAGCCTCTGACGGGAATGGATTATATATTGACTGACCATTCATTTCACAAAAGTCAACTTCTTTAAGTTGCTTTATTTTTTTTAAGTCTTTTTTTTTCATTTTAAAGGGACGAACTCTTAATGGGCATTACACAAGCAGTGATGCTAGAAACCCTATGGTCATACTTATTGCTCTTATAGAGCTTAGACTTGGACTTTACTTTTAAAACTTATTAGTTCAGTGCCTTGTTTTCTCCCCCAGAAAGCTGCTTTTGTGGGACCTACATTCTTGTCGATAGGTCGCTCTCCCTCGCCCCCTTGTGGTGGAACATTCTCTCAACGCAGTGCAGGAGACTCCTTTATTTTCTGAGAGTGGGGACTCAAATGTTGCAGAACTCCTTTGGTGTTCGCACACTACTCCAGTTCTGCTGTGGCCACAAACTGGCCTCTGGTTAGCAGATGCATAGGTGATGTGCACAATCAATGCAATATTCATGGGTTGTATGTTTTTGAATACAAATACGTGTTATATTTATGTGTATTCTCTCCCATGTATATTATTTATTCGTACAAAATGAACATTCCACATTCTGTGGTTATTTATTTATTTATTCATTTTATATCATCTGCAAAAGGAAACAGTGCTAGAGTTGATATTCCTCCCCCCTTCGGCTTACTTGTAGCTCAATCTAAAGAATTACAGGTCTAGGCCTGTCTAATATTATATATGTGGGACTGAAATGCTAACGTAATATGACTCTAGTAGTTGTCATCTTTCTTCCATACTAGATGGAAGTAGCATTCTAGTTTGTAATTCCACTGTGACTGTGGAATTCTTTTTGCATTTGTGAAACAAGTTTATTTTTTATAACAATAAATTCCTTTAATATGAAACTCGTGTTGTTTCTGAGATTTAATCATGTAATATATCTAGGAGTTCCATGTAGCAGGTTGCATTAGAGTGGGATGATACATGGTAGAGTGTTTTATCTTGCAAAATTTTGATAATTAATGTTTGCATTTTATTAAACAGAAATGAAGACTCCTTATTCATTAGAATAATTTTGTTTTTTTGGGGGGGTCGGGACAGCTGGTGGTCTGGTGATTAGTGAGTTGTCCCTACGATTAGAAGGTTATGGGTTTGAATCCAGGACTACCAGTGAGGGTACTGAGGTTCACTTGAGCAAGGTACTGTCCCTAAACAATGCTCTCCAGGTGCTGTGCTCCTGGCAGCCCAAATCTTCATTTGGTCAATGAGTTAAATGCAGAGGACTCAAGTAATATCCTCCGGGAGCAGTAAGGTATATATAATTAAAATAAATAAAACTTGTAAAGAGAAGGCAACTAACACGACATAGTTTTCTCACAAGGAGAGGGTGCACTTTTAGGGCAGCAATAGCAAAAATCCACAGTTCTGTTCACTGAGACTTTGCTGCCCCCTAAAGATTTTGGGTGGATTGAGGCGTTTAGGCATGGGAGGGGAAGGGAAGTGAGGAGGTGGAAATTGGAGAAAGTAAAATGTTTTCCAGACCTGTTCAGTTTGTGTTTCTCTGCTATTTTTTTCTTCAGCTCATTCTGACACCCTGAAATAAATGTAAGAGGTGGTTCCCCCCCCCCCACACGTGTGTGTGTGTTGTATTTGTGGGTGTGTGTTACGTTTTTGAGTGAGTGTAAGAGGAGAGTGTGTGTTGGGTTTGTGGGTGGGTTGAGTATCTGAGTTGATGTAAGAGTGGAGTTTATGCTGGGTGTGATTCGGGTGTTTATTGAGTGTGTGCGTGGAGTGTATGTAGAGTGTATGCAGGGTGTGTGTAGTGTTCTCGGGCGGTGGGGGAGGGGGTCTTTGCTGGGTTCCTGGCCGAGCCGCTTCCTCGTTGCAGGGACGTGGTGAGTCACGTTGTGCTGGGCAGGATCCGATCAGCCGCATTGTTGTTGGGGGAAGGAGCGGCGAGGCGAGCTAGCCTGCTAGCACACATACACATCCTTCGTTTTGAACCTTAGACGGCCTGGCCGCCCCAATAGGCGAATGGTTATATTAATGAGAGGGCTTAGGCTGCTTGGCGAGCTCCTGGTTGATTTCAGGCGGTTGTTGTGGCTCCTACACCGAGTAGTAGCTCGAGCGGCGCCTGTCGGGTGCTAGCGCTGCTGTAGCGGGGAGCGTGTGCGAAGAGGCTCCGCGGCTCTGCAGGCCCCGCACGCCGCTGCTGCAGCCTTTAGCCAGAAGCTAGCGCGCCCTGGTGTTACTCTACTACACCCCAAAGGTAAGAAAGATGGATACACTCTTTTTGTTTGAGAGAATTTCACCGAACACGTATCTAGTTCGGCGTTTAAGGACCTCGAGGCTCTGATGTGGAAGTGAAAGACCTTTACCTTTTAATATGTTCCCCTTTTTAGACCTTGTTTGTTTTGTCTGACGCCATCTTTGCCTAATTTCGAGGACTAGTAGCTAGGATTAGCCTGCTAGAGCTACAGAGAGGGGCAGAGAGCCCGTCTTCGGGATTGTCCTTGGCTACTTTTTGTTGTTGTACGCTCAGGCGAGCTAGTAGGCTAATGGTATGTGTGTGGAAAGACCTGCCCTTGTTTCTGTACCCTGCCTTCCTGCCTGAAGTGAGCTCTAAAGGTTGCTCTCAGTCTTGTTAGTTTCTCACTCGTGCAGTTGTGCTAACGTTAGCTGAGTCCAGTGCTGCAGGCTCCCTGCCCTGCAGAGTTGAAACTGGTCTGTTGAGCTAATTATTAAGCTCTCCGTGAGCCAGAGAAAGCATGTTGTAGGGCAAGGTAGAGCAAAAACGGACAACAGACCAGGACTATAGTTGTGGACATCTAGGTTAATTCAATAGAAGCAGTTATAGTAGTAGTTTAGCTCCACAGCAAGACAGCTAGCTTAACTTGTCTAGTATGCCGGACGAGTGCTTGATACTAAGCAGTGTTTTCTTTTTGCTTGTTTATTCTGAGCACCCACATTCCTTCATGCAAATTCTAACCATATAATATTCTCATGGTTTGTTTTCTAACAATAGAGGTTATATATGTTCTTGTTTTCATAAGGAACACGTTACAGGACATCAAAGTCCGTTAGAACAGTCTGAGGTGTTTGTTGTCTGAAGAACAGTGGACCGTTTCAAGTTTGGCTTCAGGTTGCTATGGACACAGCCCTGGTTTAGTTGTCTGGGAGTTTTCTTTACGAAGCAGGTTAAATGTTTTGCTGGTTCTACAGTAATCAAGGAGAATGTATCTAGGACAAAAGCAAGTTGAGCTGTTTAACTAGGTAACTAGGTTTATGTCGGATTCAATTCTTGGCGCTGTCATCACTTTGTCTCACTTTTGTTTGTACATGAATGCCTCTTTGTTAGTTCCTCCAGGTGTTGAAAATGAGGAAGAAAGCAAGGCAGAATCGTTCAGCTACCACACAGAGGCCTCCATCGCCCATCAAACCCTCACGGAACCGTGAGACACTCACTTATGCTGAGGCCCAGCGCATGGTGGAGTTGGAGATTGATGGACGTGTACATCGAATCAGCATCTTTGACAAGCTTGATGTCATCAACAGTGATGATCCTTTAGCTCAGGAGATCAGTGAATGCAACAGCAACAAGGAGAATGCTGAGAAACCACCACAGGTTTTGGTGCGCTCTGTGAGGCTCAAAAATAACCAGCAGAAGAAGGGTGTCACTCTCACCACAGGGCAGAGTTCTCCAGCTCAGGGGAGGTTACCAGAACCAAAAATCCGAACAGTTGAGTATAATCTTCCAGCTGTGCCACGAAGACCCTCTTCTTATTACGCTTACGTGGAGAAGACATCCGATGAGCTGGATGAAGAGGTGGAGTATGATATGGATGAGGAAGATTATGCATGGCTGGAACTAATCAATGAGAAGAGAAAGACTGAGGGCTACAGCCAGGTGTCCCAGAACGTTTTCGAGTTCCTAATGGATCGCTTCGAGAAGGAGTCCTTTTTTCAAAGCCAAGGTCAAGGAGATCCACAGTCCCTCATTGATGAGGATGCTGTATGCTGCATCTGCATGGATGGCGAGTGTCAAAACAGTAATGCTATTCTTTTTTGTGACATATGCAACTTAGCAGTGCATCAGGAGTGTTACGGGGTCCCACACATCCCAGAGGGCCAGTGGCTTTGCCGACATTGTTTACAATCTCCCTCCCAGCCTGCCGAGTGTATTTTTTGTCCCAATAAAGGTGGGGCACTTAAGAGGACAGATGACGATCGTTGGGGCCATGTAGTCTGTGCCATTTGGGTCCCAGAGGTCGGCTTTACCAACACAGTCTTCATTGAGCCCATAGATGGTGTTGCTAACATTCCGCTTGCTCGTTGGAAACTGACCTGCTACCTCTGTAAAGAGAGAGGTGTTGGTGCCTGCATTCAGTGCAGCAAGGCCAATTGTTATACTGCCTTTCATGTGAGCTGTGCTCAGAAAGCGGGCTTGTACATGAAGATGGAGCCCATCAAAGAGGTGTCTGATTCAGGATCTACAACATTTTCAGTGAAGAAAACAGCCTATTGTTGTTCACATACTCCTAATGGTTGTGTCAGGAGGCCCCTTGCCATCTATGAGGATGCCCAGCCCAAAAATGGTCTTTGTCAAAAGGACAAACAGAGTGGAAATACAAGGGTAAAGGGGTGTAAGAAAAAGAAGAATAAGAAATTGGATGCAGAGCTGGCTCCAGTGGTTCCAGCTGTGTCTGTGCCAAGTATAACACCTAAAAGGTAAGCTTCCTGTGGTGTTGGCACTGAATGTTAGCTCACGCATCAACATGCGTTACATCTGAAAAGTTGTGTAAATCTTTTAGCAGCAAGCTTGTTAGTTTTTCACTTCTATGCATACTGTCTGGTAAGAGCATAGTATATCCTTTAATACTAGTAGTAATAATATTATAACAGTATTCTTTAATACTGTTATGATGTGGTATAATCAATTGTTGATCATTTTTGTATTTCAGCTTCAACACTATCCTCAACCAAGTCTCTGTGCAAAGGAAAAGGCTGTTTGTGGAGCGTGTTCTCAGTTACTGGATGCTCAAAAGGCAGTCTAGAAATGGTGTGCCTCTTATTCGACGTCTACAGACCACCGGGCAAACTCAAAAAGCACCAGAACTAGTAAGTGCTTGAAGCTGTGATGTTATGTTAAAATCAGTTCTCACAAAAATGTAATTAATTATCAATACCATTGTGTCTGTTATATCAAGTGTTTATGAAAAAGATGGCTGTTTAGAAAAAGATGGACATTTAAGGTTTGAGGCATATTCGTTTAAGCAATTTCTTTGGAGGATTTGTATATACAGTTTCTGTGTTTGCACAGGAGCAAAGTGAGGATGATTGCTGGACATTGAAGGAGCAACTAAAGGACCTGCATCGCTTGCGGCATGACCTGGAGCGGACCCGCTTACTGCTGGAGCTTGTTCGCAAAAGAGAGAAGCTCAAGAGAGAGCAGGTCAGAGCAAAGCAAGCACTTTCTGCAAATATGTTTCCCTCCCTGAGATGGGCTAAGTGCTCAGGGCCTTTGCTATGCATAGCATATTACCATTATTTTTTATTTAAAGCATTTGTTTTCATGTAATTGTCTTGCTTACTTTCTGTGATTCCTCTCCTCAGATGAAGCTTCAGCAATCAGTGTTAGAGATGCAGCTCAGTCCATTTTCTATTGTGTTGCGAGCTGTGCTGGAACAGCTAAAGGAGAAAGACCAGGCGAGAGTATTTGCCCAGCCTGTTAACATCAAGGAGGTAAGGCTCACTTATGCATTTCTTTAGAAGATTGAATTTACCATGGGTCCGTTTTATACCTGGAAATGATAACGCTGTTTATGTTGGATTTTATATAAACTCTTAATCGGGCATTCATGTTCGTGTCTCATAACTGTCTTTGCATCATTGTTGTCTGTAAGGTTCCAGATTATCTTGATCACATCTCACACCCAATGGATTTCTCTACCATGAGCAAACGCATCAATGCCCACGGATACAGGAACTTGGATGAGTTTGAAGATGACTTTAACCTCATCATTAGTAACTGCATGAAGTACAATGCTAAGGATAACTACTTCTATCGTGCTGCTGTGCGCATGCGAGATCATGGAGGAACTATCCTTAGGAAGGCCCGGCGAGACGTGGAGCGGATAGGCTTTGACTTCCCTAGTGGAATACATCTGCCAGAACAACCTAAATTTGAACCTTCTCCAACCCTGACATGGGAAGCTGGTAATGAAGCTTGTATTTTTCCTCAGTGCATTATCTTTAATTAGTGTCTGTTAGGTAATGATCGACAATGTTGTTCTTTGAGAATAGGGAAAATGTTAATAAATATTCGGTGATGCTTTGACTGTTGCAGTTGACCGGCTGCTGAATCCAGCAAATCGGCAGCACATGCCTTTAGAGGAGCAGCTCAGTAAATTGTTAGAGATGTTGGATTTAACCACTGCTATGAAAACAAGTCCATCACGGAGCAAGCGTCTCAAGCTATTGAAGAAGACCATCAGTGATGTGCGGCTTGAAATGAGCCAGCAGGCCAGTTGTCCTCCCTCAGAACCGAGCCAGCCCCAGGAGGAGGACACACCACTACCTGCTATAGACTGTCTGGAAGAAGAAGGTGAATACATTTGGAATTATCCCATCTTTATTCTTCATAGTTATGTGTGATTGGTGTAGATATAAGCACGTACGTTGGCGCTAAACTGCATGTTGTGAAGTGTGATCATACTCACATGTTTTTCATTTCACAGTTGACAAGTCATTACCTCCCAAACTGGAGCCTTCAGTTTCTGTCCCACTTGTCACACATTTGGACAGCCCTTCAGAGCCCCCTGCACTGAAACCCATGGAGCTCAGCCCTGATAAGTGCCCTAGAAAGGTCAAATTTGATGGCAAGATGCAAGCTACCTCACTGCTAAATGGACTTGCACCTGATCTGCGGCCCTCCGAAAACAACATTGTGGTAACTACCTCCACACTCACAGAACCAGCAGGAACAGTTAACAGGCGGACCGCTGTGCTTTTCCGGAAGTCTAAGAGTGTTAGCCCACAGAAACCAGCAAAGACTGGACAAGCGACAGTGGACTGCCCCCAGTTAGGCACCAAGACATTCCTTTCAGTGGTCATTCCTCGCCTGGAGACGTTACTCCAGCCCCGGAAGCGATCTCGCAGTGGAGACAGCCAAGATGGAGATGAGGAGGAATGCCCAGTGAAGCGTAGTGGTAAATGAAATATAATACATTACTAAACAGCGTGGCTAAGGGTTGATATTCAGAATAACTGATGTACTCAAGAGCCTTACTGAAGCATTATCCTATGAGCATCCCAAGGTATTCGTTTTTGTAGCCAAAAACCTTTTCAGTATTTAATTTTTTGGGAAAATGTTTTGTGATTGTCCTTGCTGTTTTGTGATTGTCCTTACATTATGAGCATATTTGGTTCATTCTGGCTAAGTACATATGGTTAAATAAATGATTGTAAATATTCCGCCACTGAGGTGACATGTTGTGTGTTTAAGGACTGTCCAATGGCTTTGTACTAGAGCATCATAAAGAGCCAAGTGGCAGAGTGCTCGAACCACGTCGTCGCTGTGCCTCTGAATCCAGCATCTCCTCTAGTGGAAGCACCAGTGTCCTGGGAAATATGAGGTACAAATGCTTGAATTTATATCTCATTTTTCAGTTTGTCTTTCTATTTCAAAGTCTTTTAGAAATTGCATGACATTTGAATAGCTTATCTTTCAACAGTTTACTTACTGTAAGGTAACAGCAGCTTAGCAGAATGTGTACATTGTTGCATATTGCAAACGCATTGACAGTTTGTTTTTCTTTGTCAACATCAATTCGGAACAGCTCTGCTCTTGGCATGCTTAGCACTGTCAGTCATTCCAAGAGTGGGAAAGGGAAGCAGGCAATGACACGGAGAAACACGACGGATGACAGAAATGAACTGACTGCGTGCATGGAAGTGGGAAACATTTCCAAAGCAAGCAAGTTGGCAGCTGGTGAGTTGCCTGCTTTTGGAAAATGTGGAATTGTAGTGTTTGTTTCGAAACAGTGGCCATGTATTAACAAAATAACATGGGCTAAAAGTTGTCTGTGCCTATGCTGCTGCCAGGCCAGCTTTGGGAAGCTTGCTGCCCCATCCTTCTTTGCTTGCTTTAGTAATGCTCTGCTACATGGCTTCAGCTGACACTCTGTGATGCTACTGCTTTTGCTTCACTGTCTGCATGAATAATTTCAATTGCAAGTGCATCTGTCTCATAATTAAAGCCATCACAGCTAATCCTCTTTTAAATGTTTCATGTTTGTTCGCTAACAAAGCAGTGACAAGTGCAATTCCATTCAAAAATCTTTGGTTATACTATTCATTGAAATGTATGCCAGTAAAATGCCAACTTCTTTCCTTTATATTTTTTAATTTTCATTTGCTCTCCAGAGCACTCTCAGGCTTTATATTTTGATGCAGTGCTTATTGGACTGACTAGTAATGATAGTTTTAGTCTAGTATGGTATTTTACATTCTAAGCATGTCTTTTTCCAATCCAGTGCTAAAATTAGCATGCAGGATTTTTTGCCTGATTTTTTTGGATGGAATTCCTTTGGTCTGATGAATATCAGCTGTGGGGGGGAAACTGCCCAGGTGAGCTAACTCTGCTTCATGCCTCTTGCGTTGGAGAGTTGGCCCTTGCTACTTATTGCTGTTTGGAATTGCACAGCCATGGCTCTTGCACTTGAGGTGTTCTGCCTCATGTTTTTGGTGAACTCCTCGTAACCTATCATTATTCCTACTTCCATAGAACTTGACAACAGCAATATATGGATGCCCTCTAATACTACCACACTAACTCTGGAACCCTTTAAACTAGTCTGGGCAAAACTTAGTGGATATCCCTCCTACCCTGCCTTGGTGAGTGTGCATGTATGCATGCCAGACAGAGACTTTTTTTTTCTCCATCATCCCATGCATCTGCCTTCTGCCATCCTGTGACTTGTGTTCTTGATGACACAAGTGTCATGCTGCCGCACAAATCAGAGGTGTAGAATCCAAAGCATTGTTTGCCAGGTGACTCAGAGAAAGTGTGTGTGTGTGGGTGTGTGGGTTTGTGTGTTTGGGTGTGTCAGTTTAGAGATGAGCATTTCCATCCTCGAGCTACAGCTCTCCCTGTCACTATCTGGAAAAAAAATGTTTTCTGACTTCCCCTCTCACTCATTCGTGTAGATCATAGACCCACAGATGCCCCGGGCGGGTTATCAGCGCAACGGCGTGTACATCCCCACTCCTCCACGGGACGTGCTCAGGGTCGGCGAGCTGATGCAGTACAGGTCAGAGGAGAGACTCTACCTCGTCCGCTTCTTCGACAACAAGCGCAACTGGTGAGACACTCCTTTTGTTTATTTTAACCAGCAGTGCCAAAAGCATACTAAAGAATAAAGTGAATTGTAAGTGATTTGCCAGTGATAACACAGCTGTTAGGAAAAATTATCATTGGAAGTTGCACTGAACATTTATGCATGATTCTTTTTTTTTCCCCCACTAAAGGGTGATGAAGGTAAAATACATGACTCAAATTAAGCATACTCTTCCATTTTTTTAGGCAATGGCTTCCTAAGTCCAAAATGGTACCTTTTGGGATCAACAAGTCATTAGATAACATCAAAATGTTGGAGGGTCGCTCTTCAAGCATTCGCAAAGCTGTGCAATGCGCCTTCAGCCGTGCCATGAACCACCTTAGCCTAGTCCAGGACTTAAGTGATGGGGACTAAACCTCATTTGATGGATCTCTACAGAGGTCATCAGCCCCATGTTTACCTAGTGTTACACTTGCATATCTGGCTAGCCATGCCTATGTGGAGCCTGAATCGGCCTTGTCTGTCATTGGCCTTCCATCAAGGAGCAGGATAAGCTTCTCAAATGAATGCGAGAGGATCTTCACCTACTAATGTGCTGCAAGACTGCTGTGAATACTTACTGCCATTACAACCCACCTGTTCACTCCCATCATCATCCATTCACAAAAGCCACGTATCCACCTTTGCCTGTAAATACCAGACCATTGTAAGTTATCCAACACTAATTTATTATTTTTGGTTGGTACCGTACATGACCTCATGGAAGATTTCTTCTCCCAAGGTGAATTCTCAACTTCGCACTGAGGTGCGGACCCCACTGGTGCTACAACGCGAGCAAAGCCTCAAGATTTTTTTGTTCCCACCCCCCAGAGACACAGATGAGGCTGTCGCACTTACTGTATGAAACAAAATTTCTTTTTAGCAGTTAAGTTATTGAAATTTACCAATGCAAGCTTCTCCTCTTTTGGCATTAATGTTATCTACTTTTTTATATAATGACAAATATTCTTATGGGACACAACTATGTGCTGTTTGTACATATTTATATAAAGCTATGAAATTCTATACTGTATATGTAATAGTTAAAGAGTCAAAACTTTTTTTTGGACAGAGAGAAAAAAGTAGCGATGAAAAAACCAGAAGTGCATCATTCATGCA
Organism: Brachypetersius gabonensis; assembly: GCA_037577145.1. Lineage (NCBI taxonomy): Eukaryota > Metazoa > Chordata > Actinopteri > Characiformes > Alestidae > Brachypetersius > Brachypetersius gabonensis. The sequence goes on from JBBJLR010000133.1 coordinate 10,790,010, forward strand.
AAACCAAAAATTTTGCTGCCCAGTTTTTTTTTTTGTGCTTTTCCCCCTTAATTTTATTTACACTTTTACAGTTTTCACATGAGCGAGTGTGAAATATGAATGTGATCGCGTGTGTGTATAGTGTGTACAGAAAATAGTTGAGAGATTTTTCCAACTTGTTGCATTTATTTCACTGTGTTGTTGGGACCTGTGTTATAGAGTTAAGAGAATGTGCCTGTGCAAATGAATTGTATTAGAACAAAAAAGTATGCAAAACTTTATATTCAGAGTGTGTTGGGACAACTTGGTGAACGCTGTGGTTGATTATTGTTGCTTTTCATGTGTGTTTTAGTCATAGCCATCTGTTGTGACGGTTGAACTTGTCTTTTTTTTCCATAAAGGATTTTGGGTAGCAAAGGACATATTCTTATGAATTCTTTATTTTGTATGAATGTTATGTACTTATATTGAGTGGTACTCTGTATTCTTTTCTCTGGGAGGATCACACAATAGCCAACGGTAGTGAATGCTGGCAAGATCCAGTATTTTTTTAAGTACACTGAAAATAAAAAAAAAAAAAGAAAAGAAAAATCGAGCAGAGATTCCTTATTTTGTTGTTGGGGGAACTGTATGTTATCAGAACAGCCAACAGGTGGAGCTCTGGAATAACAGTTTCTCTTGAAGCACTGCATAGAGGGCAGCCTACATACACTTATTATAATCAGCTGCTTTATTAGATAAACCTAGTCATAAGCTGTTTTATCTTTTACAATGATTACCGGGTAGTCAGAGATTATGCCCTCTGTTAATATTGACAATACTTTTTTTTTTTTTAATAGTCTGTTTTTTATTCTGTTCTAAGTTCTTACATCCCATTGCAAATTATCTGCATACAAATATTTGGCATTAGAACATCCCTTAAAATGTCCTTTACATTTGCTTTAATGAGTGCATCCACTCAAGCTTTCGTGCTCGAGTTTGATGTGTCAATCAAATCTACCTCAGAGAAGACTTTAAAGCAGGGATGTCGAACTCCAGTCCTTGAGAGCCGTGGTCCAGCACCTTTTGGTGATTTCCCTGCTCAGAAACACCTGGTTCACTTCACCAGTTAATGGTCAATTCAGTGAATGTGTTTATGAAGGAGAACCATCAAACTGCTGGACCCTCCAGGACCAGAGTTCGACACCCCTGCTCCAAAGACTCAATACATAAACCGACAAAGTGCTTAATATCACAAACTTGAGTACATTTGAATGTCTTAGGAGTAGCGCAAGATCTTTTATATTCATAATTTGACCTAATCTCTCTCCCCCAACCCAAGCTACTGATATATTTAAAGATGTTTGCACACAGCATGTACAAATGTATTTGTAAATATATAGTAGAATGCAAACGTTGGCCTAGTTGACCATCCTGATGTAGTGGGTTTGGGAATGAGAGTAAACTGGACATATTCTAGGCAGGTTCACTACAGCTCTGGTTGTTTTAAACATTTTCATTATTTTCTTAACAGTGAATAAAGACTCTCAGATGTGTATTACTTTTTCTAGCTATTAAGTCTAGCTGTAAGTCAACATCCTTCTCTCTCGTATCATCTCCCCATGGTTGATAAATCACCAGGACATCACCCAAAACCACAAACCTCTACACTTAAACGTCTGCTAAAGAGAGGAATACAATACTGGTGGTTTATGTTTTTGACAGTATTTGATATGCCAGTATTTTTCGTCCTGAAGAAGTAAGTTTAGAAATGTTCTACATGTGCACTTTTCTGCTCTGCTCATTTATTTGTCATTTGTTTTATCTTTCTTTCTCACTCACTCATAAATTCACTCAGCATGAGTGCCATGGTTTGTTTTTGTTTAGCCCACTAGGGGGTTGGATATTTTCATCAACCATCCCAATTAACCACAAAACTCTTCAGAGCTGGGATGTTGTGTCTGCCTCAGCTATCAGGATGAAACTCAAATTTGCACACTTTGAAGTGTAAATAATTAGTAATGAAGAGAATGGGTATTAACACTGAACAGCTTTTTTTCCAAATGTATATTAATAAAGTAATGGCAGTTTCATTATTTATGGTAAGTACACTAGTGATAATGTGAATTTAGTTGGAGATGTAAGTTCTCTTCTGATTTTTTAAGACGATATATACATGCATATTTGTAGGCATCCTCTGTAGAGGACTTTTAATAAGAAAGATAGCTGCACTACCTGAATGTAAATGAACATATTCCCAGACGACGTTGACTTTTCAGAAAACTTTTTTTTTTTCTTGAAAATACGTATTGGAACCTGACATCAAAAAGGGTACATAAATATTTAATACAGTGTGGATTCTGATTTCCAAGGAATGTGGGACTAGTTGACTGAAACAGGCAATAAAAAAAAAGCAGAGAATTTAAGCTCTGTCAAATGCTCAACAAATTTGTCATGAAAAAATATTAGCAGAATGATTGTATGGGGGGAAAAAAACACCAACTAGTAAAAGCAGTGTGATTAAATACAAATTATAACAGCAGAATGTTCCGCTGGTGCCTTATTGAGATATTTTTCAGATATTTTTCAGTGTGTTACTTTTAATGGAAATAATGTAAGGGAATACATCAATGAATACATACATGGACGAAGCATCACTTTATATAAGATGAAGTATAGACTAGTGCACAGATTATGAACTGGTATTTCATAAAACCAGACTTTTACTAATTTACCTATCTGACTAGGACAAATCTTTAACTGATCATTAAAACTCCACTGAGATTTCCAAAGCTACTATAGTGTAATGGACCAAGTTGGTAATGAATTCTACATTTGAAATCAGTGAATTTATTTAAAGGCTTATATAAGTAAGAAGTAATATACATTTCTATACAAAAATATACATTTCTGGGCTTTGTTTTGCAAATGCATTTTAGTGTTAAGATTAATTTAACTAGCAGAGAGATTGTGTTCAGTGTGGTCCTCGTTTAAGAATCATTTTGTTGCAAAGAACTTTTGGAAAACCTAGCCCTGAACAGTTAAGATGAGATCTTGGCTGAGCAACACTGATCTGTGCAGTGTGCTTTATTTACATTAATGCCTTTTATTTCAAGCCATTAAAAGAATTTTATTTAATAGCCTCCAAATGTGCAAAGTACAAGGCTACTCCTTCTTGAACCATCTCTAGTCCTACTGGTTGTACTTAATGTTTGTAATATCCAGCAGATCCTGATGAAGTGAATGTGACAAAGACAGAATAACATCAAAAAGGTAAAAGAAGGTGTTCCTCTTTACTGGAATTCGGTCGATATGTTTCAGAAACATTGGCAACTTGCTAAATTGTATATGATTAATTATTTATGAATATCCATACATTGATTGCAGCTATGATGCTTATTAGTGTTGGAACCAATCTTTGTAGGAGTTGGATTGGGCAGATCTGCAAAACATATTTATTTTGTTTCTTTCTCCCAGCAGGTGGGGCTCTGCCCACTGGCTTTTATTGTAGATAAACAACTGCCTCAGAATATTGAAAACACTTTAAATGTCGCTTTCATTTAGCTTTATCATTCTTATCAAATGCATTAGTGGCCATTAACTTTATTTAAAGTGCTTATAATGGGAATTGGAAAATTCCAAATAAGATGTCTTTTTTGTTCAGCCTATTTCTCCTAGACACAACGGTATGAGGGGCCGTTTAGGAAATATTTTAGACTTTTGTTACACAAACACATTTGAAACACACACATTCACACATGAAACTGTTGCGCATGCATCCATTCTACTGAAAACTCACACACACATATATGAAACACTCATACACATACAGGTGAAAAGGACTCACACACACATATGAAACACTCATACAGATACAGGTGAAACTGACTCACACACGTATGAAATGCATGTGTAACAAAAATAAATTCATATAGCATAGTGAGGCTTTTCACATGGTGGTGTGCGTGAAAACATTTCAGTATATCCGGAAGGCGTCTCAAATCTATGTCACTAGGCTTGAAGGACAAGGCGGGCTTAGCCCTCAGGGTTATAGGAAGGAATTAACGTGTATAGAGGGCTAAAAACCTTTCACCAAACCAAAAGTAAAGTTAAGCAATGAACAGTTATTGACACCTAAGCATAGTATTGTTCTGCTGAACTGAGTACAAACGTTGAGAAATATTACTAACGGGCTCTGGTTGCCAGAGATGGGAACTCTGAGTCTCGGACTCAAATCGCACTTAAGTCAAACAAACAGAGACTTATGACTTGACTTCAGACTTCCCTCAATGACTCGAGACTTGACTTGGTGCTGTGACTCGTAAACAATGTTCATTTCATGGAATTATTTATTTATATCTCGCACTCTTTCCAGCGACCCGTAAACCGTTCACCTCGCCCCGGTGTCCCATTACTTTTGTCCGAAGTGAACGGTTTTCAGCTAATAACGGTTTTCGAGTGGTCGTTGGAAAGGGGTCAACGAGCCACATCTAAGTGTGGAGTTCCACATTTAGAGTGAGAGATATATTTTAGTGTTTCATATATGTGTGTGTGAGTTTTCAGTATAATGGATGCATGCAGTTTCATATGTGAATGTGTGTGTGTTTCAAATGTGTTTGTGTAATAAAAGTCTAAAATATTTCCTAAACGGCCCCTCATACAACTGAGCTCAGTTTAACATCAGGATGAGATTTTCTCCACACTTTTTAAATTCAGCTCCTGAGAAAGAGTGTCCTCTGATCTCAGCCTGATCCCAGTTTAAGACCTTAACATGCTCTTTCTTTTCACTCATTGCACTGATCTTTGTGTCTCAAATAATCAGATCATGATTTAACCTTTCGATCCATGTACATCGCTCTGGTTAAGAGCGTCAGCTAAATGCCGTAAATGTACATTTAAATGTAGGTTGTTAAAGACATTAGACAAGCAAAATAACCTGTCTTAAGTTGATTTATTTCTTTAGCTTCTTATTTCTTTAATTTAGGAAAAACAAATTGAAATATTATTTATTTTTGATGAGAGGAAAGACTTTCGTGAGCAGCAAAATCTATCTCTGGGCAGACCTTTTGTGACATATCCACAGTTAAAGAAACAATGGAAGTTTGGCTTAAAACAGAAATGTTTTACAGAAGGAACAATTAAAAGGAAGGTCAGGTGAAATGTTCTAAAAGGCTGTAAAAACGAAAGTGATGGATTCCCTAAATGGTAAGATTTAACGCACCACTGTAAAATCATTTATCAAAAAAGGCCTGGAGAACATTTGTGCTTTAACTGTATCTTGATGTCAAAGTTAGAAATAAAATATTTCCTTACATTAAGGCATATGGCAGAAGCCCTTATAGACAACAAAAATATTGCCCAAAGACTGTTGGTGTTGAGTGGTGTGCTTGACCAGGTGGGGAGTCAAATAAACAGTATACTGTTTGGAGAACAGTGGTTTTACACACTACACCAACCTAATCTTTATATCAAGAGTGGATCAAATCTGTGATATGTAATTTACCAGAAGCCTTTGGAAGAGTAAGTGAATTGAGTTCCTTGAGAAAGGACAGATGAAATCTGGCTGAAGATCCAGGCATATTTAGAGCCTGGCATCCTTACTCAGGATTCCAACTGGCTTGTTCTTAATCTGCTATTCGCCTCTGTTTCTTGGGGAAATCCATCTAATGTACATCATCAAGCTCTGATCATGAGTCAAGTTGGAAAGACTACACTGACAATTATAGCAGTTATGTTTATTTTGATGGAAGATCATAAATGACAGTTGGGACTGTGGGGCCTCGGTTTATACTGACAGTTAGGCATCGATCTGAATGCAAGTTTAAGAGCTTTGAAGATTTTAATTCTATAAATGCACTTGGTTTCTTTCTCACATCTGAAGTGCAAAAAAACCCTGAATTATTTGCACTCATTTAATATGAGTGAAAAACATTGATGAAAACTCATGGGCTCATACATTTTATTTCATTTATTCATTATTTGTAACCGCTTAATCCTTACAAGGGTTGTGAGTGCCCAGACACTCAGCCAGGATCTACAGGGGCAGCAGGGCACACACACACACACATCATTCACTCACATACTCACACCAACAGTCAATTTAGTATCCCAAATTCACCTGACACAAGTCTTTGGACTGTGCGAAAAACTCGAGACCCCTGTGGACACACATAATCACGAGGAGAACATGCAAACTCCACACACACACACACACACACACACACACACACACACACACACACACACACACACACACAAGGCCAGGACTCAGATTCAATACCTCAACCCTGGAGGAGTGAGGCAACAGTGCTACCCACTGCACCACTCTGAGACCATACATCTTATTTCATCTTCTTCACTTTAGATTTCTTAGTGTGTAAATTATTGTGACAAATGCTAGTTTTTAAAAATATATATACTTTATTAATGACTAAAGTAGTAGATCTTTCCTGCCAATCATCAAGCTGCCTGTCAGCCTGAGAACAGCCAATTCTGCCCAGTCTTGGCTTCTCACCTCACTCTTTTTGTCACGGAGAAGACAAGACTGACTGGCAATAAGTCCACATGTAGCGTGGTGGAAAGCCCAAACGCGGACACACATGAGTGAGCAGGTAAGCCACGCCACGGAATAGGAGTAGAGATTTCCACCAGGAAATCTGCGTTCTCACACGCACACAGACAGGTAGATGAAGGTTCCAAGGAACCTAAGTAATCACGACAAGTTGTGTTGGCGAGAGAGTTTGTTTAGGCTGACATTAGATCAATGTCTGGTGCTGAGGAAACCCTATTTCCTGTTTATATACGTGCACGAGTCAATTCCGGTGCCATGGCCTGGTGCGTGTGATACTCTTGAGGATGTGTCATTGCTTCTAATGTCCAGCAAACCCACCACGTCTCCGCTCGACCCTGTCCCATTGAATACGCTCTATATGATATCCTCTGATCTAATCCCGCACATCGTCTACATCATCAATGGCTCTTTAACAACTGAACATTTCCTATCTGCTTTAAGTCTGCAGTGGATACACCAATTCTGAAGAAACCCACGCTGGACTCCTCAGATATCAACAACTACAGACCAGTATCTCTTCTCTCTTCCCCTTCTACAGTCCTGGATCATGTTGCTTATAATCAGCTCAACATCTTTCTTTCTCAAAACAGGCTTCAGGACCCTCACCAGTCCGGCTTCAAGGCTGCGCACGCCACTGAAACTGCACTACTAGCCGTCTCAGAAGAACTTCATGCAGCTAGATCAGCTAACCTGTCTTCTGCTCTGAATCTCCTTGACCTTTCTGCAGCCTTTGACATGGTTAACCATCATATCGTCCTGGCTACTCTCTCCAGCCTTGGGATATCGGACACAGCTTGGCAATGGTTTGCTTCTTACCTTGATGACTGGAGGTATCAGGTAGGTATTCCCCTCTCTTTGCCCTCCAGGTCTCGACCCACATCTTAGACTGTCTGGCCAACATACTTTCTTTGCAACATCAAGGAGAATCCGGCCCTTTCTCACCACTGAAGCTATGCAGATACTTGTCTCTGGTTATCTCTAAACTAGACTAATGCAACTCTTTACTGGCTGGACTTCCACTGAAGGTAACAAGACCACTTCAGCTGAACCAGTCCTCTATTTTTCATCAAAGTGACAATAATTCTAGAGCTCTGTACATACTGAAAAGCAAACATGGGCAAACATGGAATGTGATATGCATTTAAACCAAATGGCTTACAGCACCATTAGCAACTCCTTAGCACTCCAATGTTTGGCCATTTAAATTGTCTGTAAAGATTTTTGATATTAATTTCCAAGTCTGATACAGCCTTGCTGGCTTTATAGAGCCTGATGAATATTAATAGCGCTGTGTCTTTGATGTTGATACTATTATTGCTGTTGCTGTTTTGAATGGAGGGCCTCAAAAGAGCTGTAATTACAGAGTAATTATCAATTTGTAATAGAAACACAAACATTGTCCTCACCACACAAATCTAGCCCACTCAACTTGCTCAAAGCTGCATACAAAAAAGAACAACCAGTGCTCAGAAGAGTGTTTGAGAAAGTGGTGGGCTGCCTTCTTAGTTACTCTGAAATTCTGGTGCTGGGCTTTCAGTATGGATTTGCACTGAGGCTCCAGTGTTGCTCCTCTCTGTATTATCAAGTAAACCCTTCTCGTCAAAATCAACAGTCTCTGTGTTCTGTCATTCAGTGGATTTTATTGTCTTTTTGTTTATTTTATTGTTTATTAGTTGTATATATTGACAATAAATGTGACCTGTTTGATTTGCAAGACTACAGATTTGAGATATTGTGTTATACTGTGAGTTGGATCGTTGCAAAAACGAGATCTGTTAAAGGCCAGCATCATTCCAGGCAAATGGATGAGAAAAAACTGAATCTGGTTCTGTGCATCCTCTGTCTGCCTGAAACCACAGCTATCAAGTCTGGTTGAGTGATTGTTTGAACTTTAACAAAAAGACAAAGCAATCAGTTGGCTGATTAATTATTATAGGAAACCTGGAGATAATCTTTGTCAAAGCTTTTTATCTTAGCGATAATTGACTGAGAGAAAGGAAAGACAACACTGTTTGATTTAAGGGTAAACACACAGCTGAACTTGTTCTCTGTGTCCATGCCTTGTGTCACTTTTTCAATAGAGGAAGTTAAAAGAATGAATGTATTACTGTCAACCTTGCAGTGACATGTCTTACAGTAATCCTAATTCAGCAGAGGCTTATCTCAGCACACACTCATTTGTATCAGCACTTCTATTCAGTGTTAGGATTTGTACTATAGTTGAGGCATGTGTAACTTGTCAATGACTAATCCAGGATTTATCACACGTGTGGCATGAAATGTTACATCATATGGTCTCTGTCATATTAGAACTGTTTTTTTACATTGTTTAAATGGACTAACAGAAATGCTCCTAAATGATTTGTAATAAAACAAAGTTATACTTAAATACAACATGCTCTAAAAATTGTCTCTACCATCTCCTGATAAGTCATTACTTAAAAAAGGAAGGTGGTTTACTACAGGTTACAAAAGCAACAAGTGGATATGTCTTATCCTTCAGTGCATTTGTAGGAGCCCTGTCTGTCTTTAAAAGTGTTTATATAGATGTGTACCCTCATGCATGTTCTCTGACAACCTTTCCTTCGTCACCATCCAACATCGTTGATCTCCTGACCTCAGAGGTCATCTACCCTGCATGCTCCCCTTCCTTCGCTCACTGTCGTGTATTTAATTCATTAAAGGACACAAAGGCCCCGTGCCACCTGCACCCAGACGTGCAGCTGGATCGATGCTCCTGCTGTGGAGGAGAATCATAATGTTTCGGGGGGGTGGGGGGATGGGGGGCGGACTGACAGACAAACACTCGGTGAGGTAGATCGATGAAAACTTTGCAGAGAGGAGATAAGAGAAGCTATCTCATCTCTTAGCTGCTGCCCTCCTTTTGATCTCCATTCTCTCCTCACTGATGAGGTTCAAACTTGGACACACTCTGTGTTTGCAGGGGTGGCAAGCCACTTGATACTGAATAGCCTTAAGGGCTTAATGTGCCCTTGAATGAGTATTCTTACAGTCTGATGTCCTATTGGTGCATAAACAAGCTAAATGTGTCTAAATATATATAAAAAAAATACAAACAGGATATAGAATCACAATATTAGAACAGATAACATGGGTGATTTAAACATATTATATGACTCTATAAAATACAAATAACAGAAGCTAAGATAAACATGAGAGATATGCTTTCCCTGATGCATTAACCACTTACATGGCCTGGTGAGGACAGATGGTATTCAGATAGTAACAGAAATATCAACAAAGCAAATTTACTTGTTCTCTACAAGGAATCTGAGCAACGACCATATTGCTAAAGATTAAAGTCTTCATTCCAAAGGTTTTAAGATATGAGGAAAATCAGATAGCCATGTGTGGCCACTCTGAAACACAATCTGGAGTTGATTGATAATGAGTTAACTCCGGAATCAGAGATGGAGTGGATTGGACACCTGTGTGGCCAGTACAATTACAATTACCTCCTGACTGACTCACTGTTTCCTATTAGAGCCAATCTACTAGGGGTCTAATGACTTTATAATAAGACAAGACCTGAGGGTCTATCTTAATGAAAATCACCAAACTCTGTCTTGCTTTGCTAACTTTAGTGAGTGAACTAGGCTTTCTTTATGGGTGAATGTACTGCTACAGCTGTGGATAAATATATCTGTACTGTATGTTGTGAAAACTAAATTCAAAATAAATCATAAAAACATGTACGATGGCTAAGGTAGTGATGTTTTTAATGGGAAATAAATATAGAAGTTATATTTTACCATATGGACTGGGTTGTGTTCTTCACTCTCTTTAATGATGAGGTTCAAACTTGGACACACTGTGTTTGCAGGGGTGACAAGCCACTTGATACTGAATAGCCTTAAGGGATTCATGTGCCCTTGAATGAATTTTGTTACAGTCTGATGTCCTATTGGTGCATAGAACCAATAGGACATCAGGACATCAAAACATCAGGACATCAAAATCTGATTTACACACTTTCTAAAACTCCAGGTGTAGTTGATCAAGGGATGTTTTGTTCAAATTTCGCTTCTTTCATTTGGAGCTGGAGCTGCAAGGCATTTGTTACTAACAAACAGTAAAAGGCTGTAGATCTATTGACCACATTTAATTGTAGGATTGTTTTGTGACGTGTTCCCAATATTTTACATTAACCTATAACAGTAATTGCTAGTTTTTTTTTTATGTCTACACAGACATGGTTATAGGAATTCAGAAAGTCTTAAGATAAGATATCTAATATATATCTTATATATATACAGTATATATATACATAATGTAGATGTTTGTGTTTGTATAGGAATATAGATATATAAAACTAAATATGTAAATTTATGTAGTTACGTGTTTTTCTTTTTTTTTACTTTCTGGTGCTCCTGTTTAGGGGTCGCCACAGCGGAGCAATTTCCATGTCTGTCACGACCCGATCCTGCTCAGCATGAACATGTAGACCACCAACGCGGACCGACATTTCTATTAAACTTTATTAAGGTAA
>JBBJLR010000133.1:10810800-10822078 GCA_037577145.1 Brachypetersius gabonensis
GTGTGTGTGTGTGTGTGTGTGTGTGTGTGTGTGTGTGTGTGTGTGTGTGTGTGTGTGTGTGTGTGTGTGTGCTTTGACAGTTTTACTGGAATTCGTATCCACAAGGTCTTCAGAACTGTTATGCTTTTGTCTTTGCTCTCACCGCTGTATGTCCATTAAAGCTATGGCTTATTTATGAAATACAGAGTTTTTTAAATGATAATTTTAACTATATTAAAAACAATATTATAGCAAATGTATATCATGTATCTTGACAAGATCAGTTAGATGTTTCATTTCAATTGAATTGACAAGACAACATATTTTGTGTGAAATGCATAACAACCATAATGTATCCAAATATATAAATTTGTTATGAAATAGATAATTTTTTTTATCAACTGTAAAAGATCATCAAAAAGTAATCAAGACTACAAATGAAGCGGTACAACATTGATGGAAAGAACTTCCTCTACATCTATTGCTGTATTGCCTGTTGCTTTTCTAATTCTGAACACAGCAGGAAATTCACCCCTCCAGCAATGCCATTTAGAATGAATTACATACCAGTGATTAATTTTCATCAGCAGTCAACACATAGTTATCAGAGCCAAAAATCTAGATTCCTAAAAAAAATACATGCTGTTATAATGTAACAAATAGGTATGTTTTCCCACAGTCATGCATTCTGGATCCCAATTAATATTATTAGCAAATATGCCATTGCATTTGTTACATCGCACCATGTCATTACTTCCTCACCACTTATTTGTTGCGCTCTCTTACTTGCGATGTGTTTGGACTGAGTTACCTTTGACATTTTCAGCCTTTGTTTTTTCGGAGGACTTTGAGATAATGACATTTAATTACCACTGAGCAGTCATGCAGTTCTGCTAATTACAATCCCAGGAGTTGAGGCTTGATATCTAATTAACTTCCCCTCTCTTGGATGTCCATTGCTGTTCTTTTACACATACTCAGTGTCAAGACGACTCATAGCTTTTGATAATAATTCAGCTTGGCTCCTTCCTTATGCGACAACAGCCATCGTACTATCTGCTGCTGCAATACTGCCAGCTTTGATCCATCAAACTTTGTGATCATGCTCAGCCATAGTTTCTCCACAGTAATGAGTTCCTCACTTCATGGTCTCTCAATGACTGATTGCACAAGCACGTTTCAGAGAGCGGGTTGCTCTCCAGAGTGCTGAAAATGGCGTACGGTGCTGAAATTGGCAACACCTTCCACTTGAAGTCTTCGCAGATGTGGTATTAAAATTCAGAGTCCACATTTTAAAATCACCTAAATATTCTTCAAGTAGCCATTTTTCACTAAACACTCTCAACCAAAGGCGGTGAACAGTGTAGAAGCAGCACAGACGCAAGAGTTTAGTGCTTGTTCTGTCAGTGGAGGTGCTGGCAGCTGGTTGCGGAATCAATGCAGTGTCCCCGATGAGTCTTTAGGTTTCTCAGGAATAGACCGGGCTAATTGGTGATCGAAAATCCCTCTGGTCTTTGCTATGTTTAAAGGTCAACAGTTGTTATTGAATTCAGTGCTGTGTTCTAGGTTGTAATAATAGTGCTGGGTCAATATGTTAGAGCTGTAGGTCCAGTGTATGTTTCATCAGTCAACACAGGAAAATCACCAGGGCTACAAAATAATCATTTACTCAGAAAAATATATAATGTGAGACTTCATACAGCACAGCATGTTTTTTCCAAATGAAAGTAATATTTTGCTGTAACAAAAGCACCATTGTGGAAAAGATTTTGTAAAAAGGTACCTTAAAATCAAAATAAAAATAGATGCATAGATTAAAATGTCAGATCCAGTTTTTCATTCTCCTGTATGCTGCACACTCCTTTATGGCAACTGTGTTCCCTAATGGTGGGCTGTTTCAGCAGGATAATGCTGTCTGCATGGCACACACTGTGCAGGAATGGTTTATGGAACATGAACAAGAGTTCAAGGTGTTGCTCTGACCTTCAAATTCCCCAGATCTCAATCCGATTCTGCATCTGTGGGATGTGCTTGAACAAGTCCTTAGAGGACATCTTAGAGGACTTATTGTGTATAAGACAGAGGGTAATGTTTGTGTGTGTGTAGATGTATATACATGTCTGTATCATATATTTTTCTTGTTCTTTTCTTGTTCTTTTATCATGCACTGAAAGTCTTATATAACAAAGCAGGAGAAAAGCTGGAATAAACACTGTGCTCCGTCTAAAGGTGATCTGGAACACATTTTTCAAGTGGACCATTAATTACAGAAATTAGTGTGTGAAAAATGCATCACAATTTGTATTTTAATTTTATGAAATGTTATATCAAATATAACTTAATATCAGTTCAGAGGCTCCAAAAAAATATTGTTTAGATTTAATATATTGTTTTTTTTATTTACACCGTATTGTCACATCTAATCATTTTATATTTCAAGTTCTATCATCATAAGGCCTCTTAGAACAATAAAAGTCTCAGAAAGTAGTGCCCAAAATGTTTGCATGTGCTTTAAACATCAACAGTGATTTTATTACTTTTCAGAAAGGTTTCTAAAAGTTTTCTATAGGATTAGTGTAATCAAACATTTTACTCTCTTTTGTTTCTTTGGCTATCCTAATGTTAATTATTCATTATGCTACATCGCATCTTGTTATCTTACCTTAGAATTTCCACTTGCATAACAGTAATGATCTACGCTGTGCAGTGTTTACAGTTCTGCATTTCCTACAATCGAAATCTTATTAAGTATTTAAATGTTTTCATGAAAGCGAATGCCACTCGGATGGTATTTCAGAGCCTGAATGCAGTCAAAGGGAAGGAATCAGCAGGTTTGACTGTCACACCAACTGATGAGGAGATTAAGTATACCTGAGCTTGCATATAGACTCACATAGAGCAGAACAGATGTATTCCTTTATTAAAAAAAGAAATGCTCTTCAAAACAAAGTGTAATTGCAGAGTTCACTGATTTCTCATACCCGTTTAGGAATTGATGCAAAACATTGTCAGTGTTTCAGGACAAATGGTCTTGGAATGCCTTTGACTTTAGTTTAAATGAAATACCCAAGATGAGAAACAATAATCAATTCTACTTCTAATGTACAAGGAAAGTGTTGTGACATACCCACAATTTCCAGTAACTGAAAAAACAATTTGTATAGCTGCCAGGAATTGATCCATCTGTATAACAGATGATATAACCACAGGAACCGCAATTCAGTACCAGCAGAAATTTCCGGACATGGATATAAAGCAGAGGAGATGAGACTATAAGCCTGAGAATGCAGAAGCCGCAATGACTGAAATGCAGAAATAAAAATGACAATGCAATGATAAGATATTTGACATGGCAGAGCAATTTCCTATGAGAGAAGAACCAAATTACCACAGAGTGTATTTTTAGCTTGACATTTTAATAATGAACATGATGTGAAGTGGAGGGGAATGAGGTTAGTTGTACATGCCTGTTTTAAGAAGGAGTATATGAAAAATTAGCAGCCACTAACAAGATCTATTAGAAATGTTTGCCATCATGATATTATAAACAGAATAAATGATGCTGACGAAAGAAAGTAATTAGTAGTGACATGCTAATTCTCTTAGCTTATCGCAGTGGAACACTGGTCAGAGCAAAAATGCCCATATATTGCTGCTATAAAGACAAATCAATTTGGTATAAATCAAATGAAATGGCAATTATGAAAATGAAATAATACTAAACTCTGCAGGATGCACTATTCTACTTCAAAAACAGCTGTTGTGCGTGGACACAAAAACAGAGCATTTTTAATCACAAACCCTCAGTGGCATTATGACTTACTATTAAATATGAAATGAAAGTCAATATTAGAGGGAATAAGCCCATTGGCAGAACCGTGCTTTACATTATGAAGAAGAGTTATCCTTCAATAGGTCTAATTTGAGCACTGATGGGGTAGACACTTTCTTTGTCACATGCAACAGTAAGATTAATGAGATGTCCACATAGATGTGAATGATGAGAGGCCTCCATAACCCACAGTTCTGTGCCACTGTGATGGAGCTTAACAGTCAAATCGCATGCATCCGAAATGCAGTGTGACATCTGCTTTAGGGTGTTTTTAATTGATAAGATCAGAATTAAAGGTCTTTCATCACCTTTGGAAATCCAGTGCGACAATAACAATAATGGGATATTCTGACATTTTCCCTCAAATATCCTTTTCCTGATTTGTTTTTAGTAAAATACAACACAAATTACCGTAAGCACTGAACGAATGTTTTGTTTTCCAATCTTAGACCTTAGACTGACCTTGCATTCCATTCTATTGGCTGTGCTTTTTTAAAGAGCAGATGTCTTTCTGTATATTGAATATCTGTTATAGCAATGGGTGCAGTGTGGGAGTCCACATCATGGAAAAAATCCTTTTGCTCACTGAAAAAATTCCAATATATAAACGCTGTTTTAAAATGTACTCCTCAGTCAGCATGCACCTTCTTTAACTGGAACTAAGCAGACAATATGTTTTACTATTTTTCTGGGTTGGTTAGCCCTACCCATTCATCCTTATTTAAGAAGTGAAAATATGTATTACTGTTAGTCTTAAGGACATAATAAACTAACGCAGAATGCTTAAATCTAAGGGAACATTTGAAAGTTGGTAATATAAAATGTAATCATCACTGCTATATGGAAAATATATTAAAAACAAAAAGTATGAAATATGGCCCTTTAAAGTAATTTAGAATTCACTGACTGTCAGGATACTTTTGGACAGTGTAACTGTATTAATTTTGTGTATTAAATTAATTGTTTAACTGTTTGAAATTGTTAACAGTTTAAACCCGCATGTGGATGCTGTTCTTTGCTCTCAGAGCAGTGGTTGTAACTTTAGACGTTGGCCTGTCACCATTAGAAAGACACAAACATGGCTGGAAAACACTGCAAAAATTGGTTGCATCTGAAGTGGTCGATTTTCATGTTGCATTCATTTTCTTTTCTCCAGGATTTTGGGTTGAAACTGTGCGAACTGCGGAGTTGCACAACGGCATTGTTAAATACTGCGTATTAAATAATACACAATTATTTAATACACACTGGAAGTACAGACATTCACCAAAAATGCTTCATGCATAGGAGGAATTAATGACAAGGTACAAGAATGCTACACACAAAACACATGATCTCCAAACAGTGAACTTGAACTGCCTTGCCTGTTTAGGTGTTTTATTAATGGAACCTCACATGGCTGGCTGCTTCACGGGTTTGTAGGTGTGTAGCTTAACCTCTTATAAGGCTGCTGGCCATGCGTCCTGGGGTTGCAGGCTAATGGCAGACACAGCCTCTCTTGGCAAAGAGCAGTGTGTGGATGACAGCAAGATCCATCACATACTCTCCTCAGTCCAGAAGTATCCTGTGTACACCAGTGTGTCGCTGCACCAAGACACTGATGAGTCATTTGGAGCCCATTAAATCATCAAACTCTCTCTTAACTGTTTCAGTATGTGCTCTGATATAGTGCTAAGCCAGACATATTCAAAACTGACAGATAGTGCTCACGTTTTTGAAAAAAATGTGTATATGATGGAGTTTTTCCCTGGATTGTTTTTGTCATTACAGTACATTGAAACAATGAAGTAGTTAGCCTAAGAAAACCTACTGTTTTTTAATGTTTAAATTTCAGGCACTTTCTTATAGCAAATTAAAAACGACAACAAGTAAACACCAATATTTTTAAAGTCATTATCTCCACTTGTTGGAAAGTTTATTTAGGTCAAATCCTCCCTGTGTCACGGGTATCTTTTGGCCTTTATTTCTAAAACAGATTGTGTGGGGATTTCAACAGGATGCCTCTATGGCAATACAGATTAGGCAATTAACCTTGATGTCACTGTAATTATTAAGACACTTCAACAAAATGAATTAATTTCCCAAAAGGTTGCTGTAGTGAAAACTATCCCTTACTCTCTAGACAAAAGAGAGGACATTGCAAATTAGAGGCGAGCATTCATAGGATAGGCAAGCCTAACATCTGTCCAGTCGCATTCGCTTTATTTGCAACCTAAGACAACTGCAATCCCACACCTAACCAGCAAAGCAATGCTGAAATTCAAGTGATCGATATTCTCAAATGGGCACGAATATAAGCTTCCATATGAGTGCTCTCTCACTGGAAGAAACTGGGTTAGTCATTATTCATTAATGGTTCTTTAGCAGGAATGGCATTACAGTGCATGATTGTTAACTTCTATTCATTTGGTTTACTTTGAGCTGTATGCCCAAACACAATTAGACAAGAAGCTATGAGAATCCTTGTATTTCCTTGTCTTTGATGGCTGATTGCATTTAATAAAACTGCAATAAAATAAAATGTGATAAAATACACCAATGTTCAATTAATCATTTATAATTACAATAACAATCGCAATAGCAATGTATCTCAGATGTTATTAATGGAATGAGATGATTTTTTCCCACTTTATTAATGCCTTGTTTTTAAATGCCTTAAAAGGAACAAATACACCTTACATCTTACTGTAGTATACTTGTACCAGAACAAGCGAGCAAACACATGATTAATAATAGTAAGTAAAACAAAACAATATATTGACTCTTGAAAAATAGTGCTCCTTAGTCACAATCCATGATTATTATGAGTCTGACAAATTTCACTTTAATAAAAATAATTGAGCTTTATAACCTTCACTGACAGTTCTGTCTACACCCATAGAGGTTAATTGAAATTCACAACAAAGAATTTCCCAGTGCATTTACTCATAACCCTTTAATGAATAATGGTTAGATGGTTTGCTAATGAACTTGCAGGGTTAAGCCTTCTTGACCTCAAGTCGTCCTTTTTATAAAGCAGATAAGCACGCTTCACTTTATTGAAACGCAACTGCATTGGATTAAGTAAGCATGTATGATTCATGAATCACATCACTGATTCAACAGTCACCTTATTTGCAGCCCAGAAGTCACAATGGTACATCCCCCCTACATACTTGTAGGAATGTTCATTTCTTTTATTAATCACATCCTAATTACATATGGTACATATGGTGCAGTCTTGGTATTAGACAGTAATATATTTTATTAATTCTTGCTCTGCAGTCTATCACTTTGCATTTGAAGTAAAACAATCACTATTGTTGGAAGGGTTTTTAGCAAGGACTCTATGAATTCAATGATGTGATTGCCATTTGCCTTGGTGTGCTGGTTAAAACATAAATAACAAAAAGTGAAAAAAAAAAATCCAAATAGCAAAGATGGAGGAGATAATTGCACATAGATATTCACTGGAAAGCATGCATATCTGTGTGTGTTCTATAAAGGCACAGATACAGACCAGGGGTCACCAACGTCATGCCCGTTGGCACCATAGTGACCCCAAGGACTACATGGGTAGCCCACGGACCTGTTCTAAAAATAGCACAACTCACAGTGAGCAGCGTCTAACATTTAATTTGATCTTGTTGCTATTTTTCTTTAATCACATTTGCATTTATATAGATTTGAAAACAACAATATCAATAACATAATTATTATACATGAAGATAAGTTTAGATTCCAGTGTATCAAACTGGTAGCCCTTCGTATGGCTCAGGACCCGTGAAGTAGGTTGGTGACACCTGATATAGACTGTTCTCACCGTAGCAGTTCTAATGAAGCCATCCCTTCCTGTAAAGACCTTGATGATT
Organism: Brachypetersius gabonensis; assembly: GCA_037577145.1. Classification (NCBI taxonomy): domain Eukaryota; kingdom Metazoa; phylum Chordata; class Actinopteri; order Characiformes; family Alestidae; genus Brachypetersius; species Brachypetersius gabonensis. The sequence goes on from JBBJLR010000133.1 coordinate 10,818,463, forward strand.
CCTATAATTGGCCACACAACTCTAGGTAGCGGCAGATCCATTATTATTATGACTCGGCCCCCTGTGATAAGTGCTGGTGAACAGTACTTTTCTGAGAGGTTTGCAGCTTGGGCAGGTAATGCGGTTTTGGCTAGGTTCTGTTGCAGATCTGGCTCATGTTTTATGATTTCATCTGGCTGTGGGGTGGTATAGGATTTCTTGATGTTAACATTCTGTGTTCACTCTGAGAAACTATGTAGTTGTACTTTGTGGAAAGGAGCATTTCAGCATCTCTGTAGCACTCTACTGATGGGTGACTGTCTATGTTAGCTGCCCCATGCTGAGACTGTTCTGTTTCTTCCAGCCAACTACTGTGCTGACTAGCATTAGGGAAACATATATCACTACAGACTGTGGTGACACTACAAAAAGTAGGCCTTTTGAGTTCCACAAAATCATCCTCTAGAACTGAAAGCAGCAGGAGTGGCCACTGATGAGGTGATTGTATTAAAAAAGGGTCCCTGGCACCTCCAATTCTTTTTACCTAAACTATGTAAATGTCTTCCTCTCATCTTGTCATCTACTGAGTTTCATGCTGAGTCCACATAGCACCAGATCTGGAGATTGCATTCATGAATTTCTGAGAAATTTAACACAGCTGATGAGCCAGACCACAGTATGGTATATGAGCTTGTCAATCAGTACCAACTGTGTTCAAGCTGTGGTATAAAGAGCTGCTTCTTTGGTGCAAACCATGATATGGCCATTAGAAAGGAGAGGAACATTCTGCCCTGCTTATCTTCAGACTTCAGATATACGATGGAACTGTATACTACGGTGGCTGAGAAGGACAAAACAAAATTCTGAAGTATCACAAAAATGAGGATGAGGATGTCCATTGTCACATCAGAATGTCTGTGTCAGCTGGCACTTTGCACAATTGCAAAGTTATCTATGAGAGGTATTGGGGCCAGCTTTCCCAACTGTTCCATACATGTATAGCATTGGAGAATTGGAGCAACTCGTTCCCACTAATGCCAATGGTGTTTTGGCAAAATCGGTGTAGCACTATCAACAAGGACCCAGCATCAGTAAGCACCAAGTAACCCTCATGCTGGAACGAGCAATTTGAAGACAATGAAATACTTATGATGATGAACAACCATTTGGTGAAGAAATTAAGCATAACTCTCTGTCTAGTTCAGTGTCATTGAAATTGAGATTCTATATATAACCAGCATCAACCAGCTTTTGGACATTTATGTTGTATATTTGAGTCCACTAAGTATTTTAACCAGCAGCCTTTCAGTGCTCCAGAGGTGAGGCAGCACTGCTATCACCATGGCCTGAGTGATGGGGATGTTCTTCCATCTCAGCAGGGGCACAGTATAGCACTCCTGCTATGTCAACCCACACTTTGACTCCATGTCAATCTTCAAGCACTGTCAACATAGACACCACGTCTTGGTTGGAAACCTAGTCCTTTCTTGATTGGGTGGCATATGTTTTTGTGGCGCAGCTGCCATAGATTTACCACATTTCTCAGCAAGAGGATCTATCAGCATACACAGACTCAGCTGAGGCTGCAGTCTTGGTTCTGGGACTCTTGCAGGGCTGATTAAAATGGGGAGATGCTGCAGGTGCTTGTATTTCTTTCTCAGAGTCTTTATTGGATAAGCATGTTAGAATCTCTTTGGCCATGCTGCAGATGAAATGGTGAAGGAGACTCATGAGCCATGAATGGACTTAATGTTCTATCTGATAGTCCTCAAAAACAGATTTTTTGGACTGCCCTGCAACACAGGTTACCCTGCAGCTGCTGAGAGAAGGATGATATTCACAGAGCCATCATCATTTTGGACTGCATATCTATAGCACAGTATCCACCTGTTCAGGACTACCCTGATGACTTTCAACTGAACTCTGTGGTTATCTCTGAGCTGGAGAGCATGGCTGTTGTGGGTTGGCTTCAGCACTTCTTGTTCACCTTGTGCACAACCTAGAATTGTACATTTTTGTAAAAGCCATGTAGATTTTTCAAGTTTTGCACAGCTTGATGGGTTCATTAACATCACCAACATATCTTCTTGTCCTGGATCCCATGGATTCTGTGATTAATGAACAGGTTCTGGTACACTCACTCAAAAGTGCGCCTTATTGTCACAGAATGGGCAATTGGCTTTGACTTTGTTCCTTTTCTTAGGCCCAGCTGATGACTTGGTGCTTGTCTCTACTGCTGCATCACTAGTGGGGATATTTTCCACTTTGTGGAACTTTGGAGAACTGGATTTTGACTCTTTACTTTGCTCTGTCTTCTATTTCAATTGCCCCTTTTCTCCCTTGCTGCCAAATACCCCTCTGGGTCTCAACAATAGGCCTTGTTTCTCAAAGGTCAACAAGGGTATTGATATCAGCGAATTTGTAACACATCTGACATCGGAAGTTTGCCCTGGATACTACAGGGTTTTAGTGGGAGAGTAACAGTGTAGGGTGGACCAACAGTAGTAGGGAGAACTGTAGATGATAGAGGAGGGCACATCTGTGCTGCTCTGGCAGTTTGCTCTGCACAGTAGATCCTGGCATTTATTTGGGTTAAATGATTCACCCATAACTCTCTCCAGGAAATCCATCACCTTGTTCTCTGGTGGGGCTGTTTGTGCTGCATGGGGAGCAGGTGAGTGAAGCCATTTCCTGCCTTTAATGGGATGCTATGAGCAATGAACCATGTTCTCAGGTGGAGACCTAGACAACAAAGGAAACAACTGTGACCCTGAAGGCGATGTGTTTCAAGGCTGGTTTGAAGGCATATGCAAATGATGTAAGGCAAATAAAGGGTTAACAATAAGTGACAGCAATGTACCCAGCCGGAGGCATGTCGGTAGCTGACAACTGTCAGATTCATGGCCAAACTACGAATGCACCGGCTGCAATTCAGTGGCTAAACAGGGCTGAACAGTATGATGTCTCACTCCTCAATAACCATGTCATTTTGAGATAGATCATCATTCTTTTCCACAGCATGCTGTTTCAAGTTTCTTCTTAACTGGTAAAAAAAACTGCTTTTGCACCTTTGTTAACTCCAGGAACAGCTGGGTCCACTCCTCTTGCAGCACGAGAGCTGGTTGTGGGCTGGTGTCTGGTTGGGGTGGTGTAAATCACCCTTAGTCATTTTTGCCTAATACCAATGAAGCAGTTGTTAGGTTTTGTAACTACCCAACAGGACAGGTTTACCAAATGCCTACACATTTACCAAACCTGTAAAGGCTACTGTTTCAAAGGATTCACAACACTGAGTATGTTCACTGAGTAATTTGTGTGTGCATGTATGTGTATGCCTACTTTTAGTTTTTAGGATAAAAGGATGCAGTTTTAGGATGCAGTTATAATTAACTTGCTCAAATAGTAATTATTTTCAGGGAGTATTTCTCAGGTGGCATCAGCATTAAGCAATGTTACTCTGTTTTTGATCAAAACAGTGATTAAAAGAATTGTACATTGACTTGACTGTTAATTAAGTCTTTTGTAGGTAGGTGAGAGAAAGAGAGAGAGGGAGAGAGAGAGTGAGTGTGTGTGTGTGTGAGAGAGAGAGAGAGAGAGAGAGAGAGAGAGAGAGAGAGAGAGAGAGAGAGAGAGAGAG
>JBBJLR010000133.1:10832139-10852630 GCA_037577145.1 Brachypetersius gabonensis
GTGTGTGTGTGTGTGTGTGTGTGTGTGTGTGTGTGTGTGTGTGTGTGTGTGTGTGTGTGTGTGTGTGTGTGCATGAGTGTGGGTGTGCATGGGTGAGGGTCATTACAGAGAGTTCAGTGCAGAATACATGAATTACTGTATGTGTTCATGTCTATTTCATACCTTCAGGAGTACACAGCCATATGGAAGTATAATAGCAAAATTTCTGACTGCGTTGGATGATTAACGAGAAATTGAATCCACTCATAATCTCTGGAGGGCATATCAGCACTGTTCTCATGCACCCCCTGCTGCTCAGCCCGGAGCAATCTCCCACCGCTATCAGAAAATACACACACACAATCCAATAAAAACACTCCCACACACCACTTACAGCTTGCACTTTCAACATGGCAGTTTTTGATTGCAAGGATAAATCCCTTGTAACAAAATTCTGAGCTCACATCGTGGACTATCAAAATGTCTTTACTTGAACTAAGAGTCTGATGGAGAATGTAGGTGGCCCAAATGCATTGCATCACATTCCATTACACTCATTTTGCAGGTGCTTTTATCCAAAGCGACTTACAATTTGAGGAAGCACTCAAGCTTCGGGACAGTGTGAAAACCAGAGGAAAATTCTAAGTGCTCATTTTTTTATACTGGCACTAATGCAAGATGTACACAATATAGACAAAAGTATTGGGACACCTGATCATTCCACCAACAGGGACATTGCATTCAAATGCATACACTTTAATATGGAATTGGTCCCCCTTCACAAAATTTTGAATTTGTGCCCATTCATTCTGTAGAGCATTTATGAGGTCAGACACTGATGTTGGATGAGAAGGTCTGGCTCACGATCTCCGTTCCAGTTCATCCCAAAGCTGTTGGATGGGGTTGAGGTCAGAGCTCTGTGTGAACCAGTCAAGTTCTTCCACACCTATGGAGCTCGTTTTGTGCACTGGGACACAGTGTGGCCTGTTTTTGCCTGGGAAACCTTTCCCCACCGGCCTGAAAGTCTTTGTGCTTGCAAGTCCAAGACAGACAAATCTTTGACAAAGATTTTTCACCTCTGTCAAACTGCTAGATGCGCTGAAAGCTAGTGGTCTCCTGGGAACAGGAACCATCATCAAAAACAGTATCCCAAAACAGTGCAAGACAAGGATGTCAAATGATAAAACATTTGAAATGGTGGAGGCAGCCCATGCATTACGGATGGGTGTGGCCTAGTGGGTAGGATGCTTGCCTCTAGACCAAGAGGTCATGGGTTCGAATCCTACCAGCACACCACCATTGGGTTCCTGAGCAAGACCCAAAACCCCAAGTTGCTCCAGGGAGACTGCCCCCTGTAGTTAGGAAATGGAAGTCGCTCTGGATAAAAATGTCTGATAAATGCCATAAATGTAAATGTAATGGCAGAACCCATGTAAAACGCACCAAATGCAACATGTTTCTGTGCATTACCAAAGGAAAAAACTGTTTTATGGCATACCATTCCTAATTCAGAACCCCTGATGTTTTTAAACTATTATCAAAAGTTTTTAAAAACCATTTCCCAAGTTGCCTTACTTATACCTTGCTACGCTTTCTGGAGGCATGAATTGCCATTTCACTGCATTAGTAATCAAAAGCTAAATTGCTACATTGTACAAGCTTTTTCCATGTTTTTTATTGTATGAATTGTCCATATGACAACATTATATGAATCCATGACAAAATGTGATTTATCAAGACTCCAGGGAGTCCACTACAGAGGACGTATGGTAAAAAATAAACAAATAATTTTTTTTAAAAGTAAAAGTGCTGCAATATGTTTGTTTTGTTCACTGCACTTAACTTACCTAAAAAATATCTAAATATCAAAACATTTTTTCTTCCGGGACTCAGGAGGATATATAATTTAAAAATAGTATAATGACTATATATTTAGGGTGGCTTGGGATCATTTTTTTTTTTTGGGAGGGGTGGGGCTTCAGATTGTCGGCAGAATTCAAATGAGTCATTAAATATAGATTAATCTAGATTAATTCCAAGATTACAGTGAGATTAATCTAGATTAAAAAAAATAATCTATGCCCACCACTAGTATTCATTCAATACACTGGTATTCATTTCTACACATAGTGGAAGTTTTGTTTTCATTTCAAGACATATTTTTTAGCCTATATCAGGGCTTCTCAACCTTTCGCAACTTACAGTCCACACAACTGAATATAAAGGCTTCCAGGACTTGCAGGAATGTTCAACCAATCCTGTTGTTTCTTCTGACTGCCTAATTAATTAACTGCCAAGTACTGGATTTCAGGCTTATAGTTGGAAGTCGTTTGGTTCAGTAGGTTTAGATACTCACTGAGTCTCCAGACGACGCCATACATTGTTTGGTTTTAGTTATTTTGACAACAGATCTGAGAATATAATACAGTTGTTAATTGCTTGTTCTCAAGCATGTGAAAGCAGTCACTGAGAGTAAAAGGCTAGCGGTGTAAGAAATGACGCATGAGGGAACGTTTTTAAAGAATGCTCACATAATTACATTTCTAAAAAAGCTCAGTGCGAAGCATGACAGACTTGGTGAATCATTTCAAATATGCAAAATGTATAGTGATACTTATCAGAGCAGTTAACCTGCCGGAGTTTAGCCCTGCCCAGTTACGACGAAGTTAATGAGGAATAATACAAGGCATCCAATCAGAAGAGAGTTCATTTCCATATATCAGTCTTAAAGCAACAATGAAATGAAGACTTAAAGTGAATTGTCCTTTTATAGTCCTGCGAAGCAGTGCACAGCCAGCGGCGCAGCATAGTACTTTGATCAAGGGTACATTCGTGGTGCCACTAGCACTCCTGGGATTCAAACCCATGACCTTCTGATCACAGGGGCAACTCCCTAACCACCAGGCCACCAACCACCTTTAATGAAATCTAACAATTATGCAAACTTGCTGTGTTATTTCTATGTTAAAGCTGTGAAGAACTGCTGCCACATAGGGTTGGCCATTCAAGGCTGATCTGGTCTAAGAGATAAACAAAGATTTTTTTTAAATGGTCGTGTAAAATTAACTGCTGTTTTTGGTTATCTAAAAGTCATAATTGATGCCAGGGAAAAAACTAAAAACAAGAAAATGTCATTCAACTATAGAGAACACATCAAATTCCACTAATATTATCTTATTAATATTAGTGGAAACACTAGTAAAACACTAAGCCAAACCACAAACAATGAATAATACTTTTTTTCCATAGGACACTGGTCACTGCCATTTTTATTACTATATATTTTAAGCCCTGGACCTTCCAATGATTCAGCCATAGCCTCGTAACAGTCACCTATTCATGGCTGCTACTCCTACCCACCAAATGTGTAATGAGCATACTGTCACTATTTTTCCATCATTACATCATTTAACGGGGTGCTGCACATCCAAGGTGGGTGAGGGAATTCGATTCAAAACACATTCAGAAGCATTAATAATACGAAAACTCCCTGTATGTGAGAACAAAGATTTCTTAAATTATGTGTTTTGCTTTCAAAATAAAAGATAAAAAAAGGGAATGGAAACCTCATTTTGTCTTTTAGAATACCTGTTCTATTCAAAATAATGTCTTGAAAACTCTGACACTTCAGGAGGATGAAACACTTATTTCCGAAAGTGTGCACTTCTTATACTCCCTGTGCTGAAAATAATAGGAGAGAAAGAGAGAGATACAGAGAGAGAGAGAGTGAGAGAAAGACAGAGAGATAGAGGGAGAGATAGAGGAAGAGAGAGAGAGAGAGACAGAGAAACAGATACAGAGAGAGACAGAGAGACATGGAGAGAGACAGAGAAACAGAGAGACAGAGACAGACAGAGGGAGAGAGACAGACAGAGAGAGAGAGACACAGAGAGACACACAGAGAGAGAGAGACACACAGAGAGAGAGTGAGAGAGACACAGAGACAGAGAGAAAGAGACACAGAGAGAGGGGGGGAGGGAGAGAGACAGAGAGAGAGAGACACAGAGAGAGAGAGTGAGAGAGACAGAGAGACATGGAGAGAGACAGAGAAACAGAGAGACAGAGAGAGACAGACAGAGGGAGAGAGACAGAGAGAGATAGAGACAGAGAGAGAGAGAGACACACAGAGAGACAGAGAGAGAGAGAGAGAGAGACACAGAGACAGAGACAGAGAAACAGAGAGACAGAGACAGACAGAGACAGACAGAGACAGAGGGAGAGAGACAGACAGAGAGAGAGAGAGAGAGACACAGAGACACAGAGAGAGAGAGACACAGAGAGAGAGAGTGAGAGAGACACAGAGACAGAGAGAAAGAGACACAGAGACAGAGAGAAAGAGACACAGAGAGAGAGGGGGGGAGGGAGAGAGACAGAGAGAGAGGCGGAGTGTGTGTTAGAGAACAGCTCTACCAGGTGCTGGACTGACCTCACTCTGAGGCGTGCAGCAGGGAGAAGTTTGGAATGTGAAATCAATAGGCCAATACTTTGCTCCAGAGCAGCAGCATGAATCCAGGGAGAAATGGACGAACGCAGAGTTTAAGACTAAACCTCACGCAGCGGTAGATTAGCAAACACTGTGAACCTGCAAGAGACTCACAGTACCAAACTGAGAAGGCCCTCAGGTTTGGAAGAGAAACTGTTCATGCTGAGATTTATGGTTTTGCACTCTTAAAGTACGGTTCTGTTAGTGATGCCACTGAAGAAGTGTGCTTGTCTGACACAAGTTCTACTGCACGGTTAACCACACACACACACACACACACACACACACACACACACACACACACACACACACACACACAACTGATAAGAGCAATCTTTCATGTGCAACATTTATTGTTCATCACGTGCGGTGTGTTTCATTCAACGATTCAATGTCCGCTGCTACGAGACACTGATCCCAGGCCTGCCAAACAGGGAAAGAATATTAATCTGGGATTTTAAAATTATGAAATTTATTCTGTGAGTGCTATCACTGTATTATGGCCAATTACCACAATTATGCTCTCTGCCAAGCGGTGCCTTTTTCCTCAGTCCTGCAATCTCTGCTTAGCAACTGTTGCTATCGCCTAAAAGTGACTCAAAGGTTAGTTGAAAATGGTCCAAAAACATTTTTCATGCCCGCCTCTGCTGTCTGATATGAGTTGTCTTCACTGGGCAAAATCTGTGACTGTGCTGAGCAGATGCACAATTTATATTGAAGTGTTTTGTTGTGTTTATGTGAATCAGTATTTTGCTGGAAGCGTAGACAGCCTTTCTACTGTCTCAACACAGGGAGGAAGTGTTGAAGTTGATAGGGAGCAATAAACTACAGCCTGATGCGGAAACTGTTTCCCCCAAACTGGCCTACTTACTATAATTAATTACTGAAATGTTTTCAGTCCAGGTCTTAAATGTGAACTGAATAACTAATGATTTGGACTAAGCGGGTTAAAATATACAGTTCTGGTAGGAAAAAATTTAAAAAAAGATTATTTTTAATAGGTGCAAGTATTGAACTGAACAGCTTTGCCAGTTTTAAGAACTGATGACAATATTTCTCCTCATTTCCAAATAAAAATATTGTTCTCTAAAGCATAATTTTAAAGGAAATGACAAAACAGGAAACTAAGAGAAATGATGCAGCGTTTACAGAACTTAATAATTCAAAGAAAACTAATCTCTGGTTCTCTCTTAAACAAAATGGCAATAATGACCTTAGACGAACTTCTAGTGGTGTTTCACCATCCAACTGGTCTCAGTGTGAGAGGAGAGAGTCGATTACAGCAGTGTTTTAATACTTTTTCCTCATTAAATGTGATGGGATTCAGTCCCTCTTAAAGCAGAATGAGGCGCTTTGGTAGAAATTTAACAGACACTGACATGAAATGGTTGTCACACTCAGAGATGCTGATTTCAAAAACGAAACTGTAGATAGAATTTAAAGCAAATGCCTATTTTACATCCACAGTATACAATACAGTACAGTATTTAAATACATTTGTTTGACTGGCTGCGTCATACTAAGGAGAAATACTTTTAAACTGAACACATGGATTTCAAACCTGTTAGCTGTTGCTGTTCATGACAGGTCATCTGCTACATTACAAAAAGCAAGCAGTCAAACCATCAGAGCATGAAGTGATTCGCTGCATGTCATGAGGAAAACTGCCCTAGGGTGCATGGAGGGGTTAATCTGGGCCTGAATGTCAACTCGGGCCTGTCACAGTTAGAGAACGGGCTATTTTAAGCTCAGCCAATAAAATGCCAAAATTATATACAAACTGCACCGCGGTCTACAGCAGTTCCCCTATATGTTATTTTTAAGAGATATGGTTCTACTAGGGCTTTTCTTTTCTAAAGCATTATCTACTGCCTGGTAGCACGTACTCCTATCATCATGAAGTACTTTGTGCACCTGAAACAGCAAAAGTTTTTAAACTTTTCCTCTTATCGTTAAAATAATTATCGACATTTTATTTAAGAGCGAACAACAGATTGGTTTTCTTTCAATTATTCAAGTTCTGTAAACACGGCATCATTTCTCTTATTTTGATGTTTTGTCATTTCCTTTAAAATGATGCTTTAAAGAACAATATTTTTATTTATAATGATAAATATTGTTAGCAGTTCTTAAAAACTGGCAAAGCTGTTCAGTTCAATTCTTGCAATAAAGACAAAACCTGAGAAACTGAACATTTGCAGAGCTGTGTGTAAACACACTAGTGGTGGGCCGTTATAAGCGTTAACGAGCTGCGTTAATGTGAGACTCTTATCGGCATTAATCTATTCACAAAGTTGGGTTGGGAGCTGGGTCTATACCACGCAAGCTATGATGACTTTCACCTTGAGATTTTAGCCAAATTGCACTGTAGGGGGCGAGAACGAGTCTTCGAACCTGTGTGTAACAGGGACGTGAAACAGGGACGTGACTAGGACGGAAAGACAAGGGGGGCTTAGTCCCCAGGGTTGTAGGAAGTTCTGACATCTAATAAAACAGCTGCTTTCGAAGCTGAAAGTGGCCTACGACTAGCTTTTTCAATTTAAATATGTGGCTAACCAGGGTTTATTACTGTCCACAAAATTATGATCAGTAAAAAAATATTTTATACTGTTGTTGCGTTCTCAACCTCGGCTTTAGCGGCTGCTAGCCAGGCGTCTTTGGCTCGTTACTCTCGGCCACAGAGCGGGTACAAATATAAAACAGTTACGGGGAGCAGGGTCTGTATTTTCCTCCCTTGGAAAGGGAACATTTACTTTCTCCAAAAAAAAAACAGTGACGAGAGTCACTCACAGGCCGGACATGTAAAACTCCAAACACTCCCGCGCTACCACACACTAAAACACAACATGTCCCAGCCTCACTAGAGGTTCAATTACCCAGAATGCAAACTTTTTTAAGGCAACAGGCTCAGCCAGTACATCATTTTAATTCAGTAATGATAGTTAGACGTATTATTTTTCATTTCAATTCATAGTCTTTTTGTTTGGATATATAATTGTTTGGATATATGATTTAAAAATAGTAGAATAATGACTATATATTTAGGGTGGCTTGGGATCATTATTGGAATTTATCCCATCAACCAATTACCAGGTTTTGCAGGGGATCTTGAATAGATTCCAGTCCCAGTTCTTTTTAAATATTTGACAATAACACTAAACAATACCCTTATGCAATCACTGCTATGCTAAAGGAACTATTTTTTAAATTTTTTTGTTTCTTTTCCAATTGAAAACTAAAGCACTGCTCTATTATACCGAAATACTCCTGTCCTATGCAGAAGCTGCCCTCTTGTTAATATTCTCATGAGCATGTCTCTTAAAGACATGATAAATGGTATCTAAAGCCTCAGATGACATTAGCTATTAGCTAACATTCATCAGAGCCTAAGCACTCCTGAAAAACTACTATTAGAAATAGCTATGGGGCAGTAATACACATAATGAATGTACCTCCCTGCAATCTAATAATTCATAGATCTGTGTAATGCAAAAATGACTGCGTTGAGCCTTCCTAGTTTGTTAGATGATGCTTTTTAAGCTAATGATGAATATGTATTTCCTTAGGTTGTGTTTCTGGTGCCACCAGTAAAATAAAACACTGGCCTCATAGCATTTAATATTTAATGAAGACAGCTTTTCTGGTTCCTGATATTGTAAAAAAAAAATGGCCTATAACAGATTCAGTTTGTGACGCTTTCTCTACTCAGTTTACCCAAAGGATGGTTAAAGAGTCCTAGATCAAGTCTAGCTTGGAGCTATCTTTGACTGCCCTGTATACTAAAACTGTGCTGGATTGCATACAGAATTCTCTTTATTGGCCAAAAAATCCCAAGGCACCGCTTTGCTGCTTTGCTAAGTGAACAGATGGATAGTTTGGCCTTATAGCACCAACCCTGCTCATCTTAGCCTAAAATAGAAGATATTCCCGACGTTTTCTCTGCCCACAAGCTATATTTAACTTTCTTTACATGAAGCGTAAAGTTACTAGTTGAAGTGCTTAAAAATATTGCATTTCAATAATATCTTATGTCCAAAGGATGTGAACATTAAACTAGTATGAAATGTGATTTATACCTATAGCTCATAGTCACCAGTCAATTATAGACAAACAGACAAACACAACCGTGCACACATTCACACCTAGGGATAATTAATTGTCTCCTGTCTACCTGAGCAGAGTACCTAGATGGAAACCTACACAGACTTCAGATAGACGCACTCTGTGGCATAGATATAATGATCAGTGTTAGTCAGCTACCACTGTTTCTTCAAAAATGCTTGCATATGATTATAATATGCTAATTATTCCAACTTGCAGTATAGAATATCATGCAGTATAGAACTAGCTTCATCAAAAAACTATACGTGTGGGAAAAACTAAACACAGATTTGAAATCAGCATGAAAAACACTCCAAAACCCACACAAACTTATCTCTGATGATTTTGACCTGTTGACCTGTGTGATTGAAGTGTTTTTTTATTCACTCTGCATAAGTTATTATTATTATGTTTCTGTATATCCTACACACAAACCTGCAACCAGGGAACAAAAAACCTTACACAAGCACAAGTGTGTTAGGACGTCATAATATACAGCTACACTTCTTTTCTCTCCCATTTGTTTTTTTTCTGCTTTTTTTCTTTTAGTACTTTTAGTGTTGCAGAGCAAGAAGTAGAGACTCCATTTGTGTTTGCCCCACATCCCTAGGGAGACTGCAGGCTTCTGTAGCTTAACAGGGAACATTTCTGGAATCCACCTCCCTGACTTATTAGCGCTTGTTTTCATAGCTACCCTTCTCAAAGCCACAGCTGCCAATGTGGGTGTCAAGAAAATTCTCGTAGACTGCTCTGACACTCCACTAACTAACCAAAGTGTTTGATTACATACATGCATACTCCAGTAAGCAGCTCCGCTCTTGGGAAGCAGAGACTAAACTAAATGATACAAACCTGTCACAGAGCCTGAGAGTGAAGGAAGACCTACTGCTGGAAAATTAGGTGGAAAAGAGGAGGAGTGTGGTCCTTAATAATTATACTAAAATATGAATTAATCACTGATGTATGCGTATTTCTCCTTTCTTTGTAATGGTTACTTCATCAGAGAAAGAGAGAAGATATGCACTTTAATGCATTAAGTTTTTTTGGACCACTTACATTTGTCGATTTCTTACGAAATGATCACAAAGTGTAAAGCATAGCTGACATTTTCACACAGTATAAAGAATAGAAAATATAAGTATTGGTACACGCTGTGATTGAATGGCAACCTGTCCAGGGTTTCGCTGACTTTCACCCTTTGACTGCTGGGTAGACTCCAGGATCCTCTGTGACCCTGGTTAAGGATAAGGGGTTCAGAAAATGAATGTTCTGTGCACGAGTTTGGTATTGTGGAAAAAAGAAAATCTATGTTTTTGTTTTGAGTAACAATATCTTGTTTTGAGTACCGAACCTAAAATAAAATACAGACTCAAACTTGTTCATACAGTATGGAAATAGAATGAAATTGTATTGTATGACACAATAGCTAAGCAATTAATTATGCAATTACATTCAAACAGTACAGTAAAATGACAGTTATGATTCTAAACTTCTAAGGGTTAATATAAAATGATCTATGAACTCTAATCTATCGACTAAACATCCAAACAACGTGATATAATATGAGGGCCATGATATGTAATACACTGAATCTATTCACTTAACTATGAAGTACGAGAGAGATTAGATTCTTTAAGTTCCTAGTGTTCCTTTTTCCCCATTTAAATTAGGACGCAGTGACTCATCCTATAAGAGCTGTGGGAGTGGGCTGAACAGCTCCACATGGGGCACTGGAAAACATTTCCTTCAACTCCAAAAAGGAAACTTCTACGTTTTAAAACCTGAAAACAGTGAGAGTTCAGAGTGAAAGTGATGGATGAACTATATCCTACCCCATTTGTCTCTGTATAAACACTTTTTGTATCAATTGTTCAACGGTGTTTACCTAACATGCATTTTTGAGTGTAGGTGGGTAAAAGGGAAAATGTATGAAAGGAAAGCTTTATTTATTCTTTTGAGTTCTAATCAGCACAAGATGCTCCTTTTCTCTATTGTGGCATTTTAACATTTGCCTGTGCACAGAATCTGCCCAGTTATCTCTACAGCTAAACCTATACAGGCCTCTCCAGTCAACAGGTAAGGCTGTGTGTGTGTATGTGTGTGCCATCCTGCATGTATATATCTGATTGATAGTCATAGGAGGAGATGCATCAACAATATTGAACATGTTAATCAATCCATTGTTGAGTGTGTGATAAATGATGTTAAAATGCTTATCATAAGTGAATGCTTATTATAATGGATTCTGTATCTATTTATTTAGTCATGATGAAATATTGATACAGTATAACAAATAAGCTAATCCTGATGTTATTTTATTCAAATAAAATGAAGAAAGAACTGAAGAAAATAACAGGAGGCTTTAATACATCAGGGCCATTATTCTTATTGAACATGGAGCGGACTGAGTAGTAATCGCAGTCTTTGATAACAATCGTCATTCGTTCTTAGTGCCTTTACTTTACATTACTGTACAAATGGAAATACAGGACATTCATGGGAGGTTATATTTCTCTTATTTTTTTTATGTGAATTACAGAAATAGCCCGAAGCAGACTTGTTTAGTTCCTCACAGCACAAGGTCAGTGGAAACAGAGGGAAATCTTGTTGCTATTAAACATGCGTGTAGGGTATGGGAGCTCTCCCAAGGACGGCTGCTGTTCCACAGGGAGCAGGCAGTGTAATGGTGATGGGTGTGTGTGATGGATGAGCTGTGTGGGCGCTGGCTTCTCCCCAGGGCCTCTCTGTCTCCTCTGGGGTTAAACAGCATTCACTTCTAGTCTCACTCATTCCAGCACCACAGGGAGACAGACAGACAGCATAGGCTAACATGGAGTCTCAGTAATTTCCTGATTATGTTACTAGGCACGAAACACTGCAACCTTGCCTTTAAACTGAATTGTTTGTTTGCCACATTGCTGTGCTCAGCTAACAGACCAAGTCATTAACTTCTTTCCTGGGTTCATTAGTGCTCTAAAATGCCTTCATGTTGTAAAGGCTGAACTATCTGTATTTCTGCATTTTCTGACTGAACTGGTATATGCTCTGAGCTTTTATCCTGCCAGGATCTGTAGACCAGGTGTACTATTTTCCTTTTTTTTTTTTTTTTTAAATCATTACAATGAATGATATTGTCAAAGCTAGTTTACGTTGCTTCAACTTCTTAAAATTGCCGCTTTGAAATAAATACCTAAACTGTCATAAAGCCTATAAGAGGAATAACCTGACCAGAGGCCCTTACATTTTCAGGTTGATTGTTAAAGAGTAAATACTTTCATGAAACAGTTGTTCCATGTTTTTGGAATGTTTGACTATCGAATTCAATTTTAAAACTTAAAAACAGAATTATGAAATAAAACTTCAGGAAGGATCCGATTGGGTCAAGGATGAGAACAAGTCCGCTACACCAGTGTCGTGTTGAGGATTAACCGAGTCGCAGAGTCAAAGGAAAGAGTTTGTAGTCCACGCACTTTATTATGAGAATGCTCTCACCAAGAGTAAAGAAACCAATTCCCACCGGAATCCACATTCTCATTCACACAGAAAACCGAATACCGAAATACTCACAGTTCTGAAGATCAAATACTGAGAGGGAGCTGGGATGAAGACCCAATGGTTGAGCAGTGACTACCTGCCATACCTGACTGTATATACCATGTGATACACTCATTTCTGTCTCCACCTGCACATCACGTGATCTGTGTGCATCACAGCTCGTTAACAAACAAACAAGTAAAAGAAATAACTGTAGGCTTTATCTTTATAGAGCCAATGTTCCTTAAGTACTAGCATGGAAGTCAGAACTGAATGTGTTAAAGGAAGCCAATAACAAAGTGAGTCCGTTGTTCTCCAAAAGGGTTCATCTGAGAATCAGTCTGCAGATCACAGAAGAAGGTATGCTTTGACCGGGTCACTGATATTGACTCTTTTCATTAACCATCATGATTTTATGATGTTCTACAGCTGTGATATGCTCATATTGAACTTCTTATCTGCCCTATTCTCATATCAAACATCCTGTATATGTCCTACACAATCAGTAGTCCAGCAAATCTTTGGGAGACCTTTAATATCAGTCACTGTCTTATATCATGCATCTATTGACTGAGTGCCTTTCTGCCTGCTATACATTTCTACTATCCAGTCCAGAGGAGGACAGAATCCCCTTTTGAGTCTTCTTTTTCTCTCTGTGTGAGCCATTGTTTCTGTCACCCTTGGCTGGCTCATTAGAAACCTGAACCTGGATTTCTCTAAAGCAGCACATTTCAAATACAAACCACACTAGACTAAATTTAATCCCCTGAATCTCAATTCCTGGCAACCTTTGTGTTGATTTTTCTCTCCACAATCAATTTCCTACCATTCTGATGTCGGGGGAAGGAGAGCAAGGGTGCTAATTGATTGGCACTACTTTGCATATACAGTACAGGAAAAATGTCACGTCAAGCTGTTTGGGTGACCCAGAGGGCTGTTGGATGGACGAGCTGAAGAGGGTAATTTATCATTCAATGCTCTTTAGTGCTGGCTGTCATGCTGTCATGCTATTGTTAGCATCAGTGGTCAGCTGTCAGCCATGTTGGATTATTAAGCACAGAGGAGCAACACAGCAGGCTGGACAAGGCCAAGGCCACACAAAGAGGAAATGTTGCCATGAACTACATAATGATCAAGACCAGTGATTAGAAACATATGTACAAAAAATATGTTCAAAAAAATCTGTTTAAATAAAATGTAACACATTGAACATAAAAAGAATAGGGTATACGATATATAACATACATGAAATATGAAAAGAATATGACAAGAATCCCAATTGAGACATTTGGGTCAGTTATTGACTGAGTAAGCTCTAAAATATATTATTTTCTCATCGTTCATTTTCACATTCCAGAGTTAGCATCATCAAGCATCACCTGTGACATTTGTGGCATTTAATGTATTGTTTATTAAATCTGTCATTTTGTCAGTTTGTCAGGTTCTTCATGTTGTTGGTATCTTCTAACAACACAGCCTCTCTCTCACACACCTTTGCACCCATCTTTTTGTATAGTGAAGGCCACTGATGTGGAAAGGTGACATTCAATGTGTCTGGTGAGTCACAGATGTAAATCAATCGGTTTTGGTAGAAGAAGCTCAGAATGACTCATGGTCAGTGGAGCATTGTCTTCCATGCAAGACCTTTCCCAATCCTGGTTTGACAGTTTCTTTCTAAATGCCCCACCATGCATGCCCATTGTAGTCATCTTTCCATTTGTCAGTTATTGTGGATTGAGGTAAAATCATTAAAAATGAAGCAGTGCGCAGTACTACTGTCATGCTTTGTAATTTGGTCACAAGAACTTTATTTATTTATTTATTTATAAATTAATGAAAGGCAATATCATATGTACATTAGTGCTGCAAGTTTTTTATGTATTGCTATCATAGCTGAAGACTTTCATAGTCTAAACATACTTCAAAAATAGTAACTTCTGTTTTGAATGCCAAACATGAATGAGTGACTAAAGTTCATACCCACTGTTCTCTCATTGTGTGTTCATGTTCATTTCTTAACCACTTGAACTTGAAACTATTCAGTTTTTAAACTTTATGTTAAAGCGGTCTCAAATGGTCACCTGCGGGGGAGTCTGAGTTTTGCCACTCAGTATACAAAAATTTCTACTGTAATAAGAAGCAGTCTCCTGACTTCCATGTACACAACAGACCAATTTTTATTAGTAGTGAAAGCCTTACTATAGATACTGCAACAAAAACACACCTGCATAAAACAAAGTGGGATTCTTTGGAAGATGTCTCTATACTAAGTATCTATACTATACTCTATACAAACTATATATAAGTTTGTCCAGCTATTGCACTGTGTGAAAACTGAATTGTCCAGTAAATAATATGAATGCAAACTTTTATGAAAGTAATCTGTAAAGTTATGTTGTTCTGAGAGTGAGGAATTCTGTAACAGCAGTGTTCCTTAGAGTTTAAAGGGTTTAAAGCCTTGCAACTTAAGTTTGTGTTAAAGTCAGCACTACCTGAAAGTCATGGTGTAGTGTGTAGCCTAAATGTAGCTTGCCCCAGTCCTCTGAAACATCTCTCTCCCTGAAGGATGGTAACTTTGGCTTGATTTTGTGCTTCAGATGGGCCTTTAGGGTCTAAAACGGACAAGCAAGGTACAGGCAGGTCTCAGTGCAGCACACACTGAGACACTGAGTGAGAACACACTTCTCGTCTCTGGGGAGGATGATAACGTTGGCTGTGGATGATTAATGGCAGGTCAATTGGCTGCTTAAAGGGCAGCTCTACTGGAGCTCTCCTATTGCACTATCAAGAGAGAAATGCAGCACAGATAGAATAGTAATTGTTTGTTTGTGATGGTAAATTTCATACTGTAATTAAATGCTTTGTGATAATAACACCTATTTGGGTTGCTGGGTGGGTTTTTACCCCCCTGAAGCACACTTCCCTCCTTTGCTTGTGTTCAATCCAGGTGCAAAGTTGTTGGACTGGTCTTTATGTACGCAGAGGTTTTGTCATGCAAATTTATAATTGCAGCACAATTACCTGTAATTGCAGAGGTCTGTTCTGGTTTCCTCATGATAAGCTATTTGCACTATAAAAAGAGTCTAAAAATAGGAGATTTTTCAGAATCATACATATATTGCTTTTAATCTCTCCCTTCAATCGTCCAAAACAAAGCTTGTGTACACCTAAACATAGCTACAACCCAGCTTTTGATTGTGACATTTTACTAATAGCAACTAGATCTTATTAGTGATCTGCAGCTCTGCCTCTAATTATTTCCTACAACTATTGATTTATCACAACTGCAGTCAGCATCCCCCTGTCAATAGTTAGTATAAGTGGGATCCTGCTAATAGGCATGTAATCTTTAACCAAAACATGACCACTAACAAACACAAACCGTACACAACATTTACATGAACGCCTGTATTTATGCTCGTGATTTGGATTATCTCTAATTTCACTGAAAATGAACTTCTTTGAGAAAAATAGCTCTTTACTGAAACTATAGCTACAGACAGACATACTTTCCCCTCCACATTAGCTTTTCCTGCTTATGCAAAACCTGTGGGTAATTTATTCATAGCTCAGCATTTAGCGCTTCTAATCCACAGCTGATACTGGTACTGGATGCGCCTAATTGTATAATAATGTTAAAGCAGGTTTTCAGGCAGGGTGCTTATCTGCTTGTTTAGTGTGGCGCCTGTGAGGAGGAAAGTCCAAACGGAGGAGAAATCGGCTGGCAGCTTGGTAAGCAGTGTTAAAATTACCATGATGGACTGGGCCTGGATTTCTTCTCCATGCATATTTTTCCTCATTGTTCCAATCTTCGTCCTTAATAGGAGCTGACAGAATGTAAATGGGGTTTTAACGGGAACTGGCAAAGTCTGTAATTTTTCTCATTTAGTTTGTGGATGAGTGAGCTGGGCTTCTGTGATGTGTATAGGAATTTGTGAAGGTTCAATACATCACATCAAGCTAGGATTATGAATTTATGAGAGCTTTTGACTTCAGCAAACAGTTCTTTCGCCTCCTGGCAAGCCTCTTTGCCGCTAGTTTGATAAGGGCTAAACAATTGTTTAAACTGTCACTAAAAATTAGTATTGGTTAACCAGATAATATGGTAAGTAATTGTAAATGGCTATGTTTTTTGATAGGTTTAATAAAAATGATCCTTTAGTTTCATCAGCAATTCACGGCATTGATACTTTTTCACATTGCTTTGATATTTCAACCTTTCCTCTATAAAAGACTTGTTCTCAGTCCCATTCAAAAGTACTCTGTTTAATGCATGGCAGCCTGAATGTGAAATATGACTGCAGTAAATTACAACAAAAGTTCTTGTAAGTTTATTCAGCACAGCATATAAAGCATATAACCTCTCTCTCCTGACACACGTCACTTTGAGCGAGGGAGCAGAGGAGAGGTGAGCACTCTGGCAGGGGTGTAGCAGCGGTGTGTCAGTAATAAGAGGAGCTGTGTTTAATGTATGCAGGCTGTTAGTGATGTTAAATGGAGCTTGAAGCCTGGCTGACAGCAGCATATCTCCACAGGCTCTGTACTGAGGTGGTGGGGTAAGAGGACAAGGGCAGAGTAATGGACTAGGAGAGGTAAAACCTGACAAAAAGCTTGCTGTGCCAGACCTGAGTGCGTAGACAAGATATATGAAAGGGTGAAACTCCATTATCTTATTAGGACCATTACCTTAATGTACTGACAGTTGTCATATGACATATAACAGTAGGTCTGGTACATAAACACTTTCATTATGATGGACATCCATGTGAGATTAATCTTCATATGATAAATACAGTGTTGAAATAATAAACTTGTCATCTCAATTGTCCCTTTTTTTTTTTTAGACTAAGTAGATCATCATGGAGTACAAGTCAAAGTCAAAGACATGACTGGTTGTGGATCGATCATTTATGGCCATGCTTATGAATACATTAGTAATGTTAAATGAGATTCTTTAAAAAGATACCAGATTAAAAAAAAAAAGTTAAATACATCTTGTGCCTTTGAAAATACATTTATTGGTCTTTTGTCAAAGTTCCTTTTTACCTGATCAGTCTTGATCAATCACGCTTGTTGTGCCTTCCAAAAATAGCTGTTTATGTTCTTAATACAGCAAAGACCAACTGAAGAACCCAAGAAAGATACACAGAGAATCCGAGGATTACATGAATGGTCTTATTCGTCTGTGTGCTGCATGATCAGGAGTATGTGGGTCTGCATATGTGTTTGTACGTATAGTTTTGTGTTTGCGTAATTTATTGTGCATTTGACTGTCATTAACATCCAATAATGTTTCCACATAGAGGTTTACTCATTCCATTTTTCTTTGGTCTGTAAAAATATCAGATATTAACTGAGTGGTAAACAGTCTTCCGCAGTCATCTCATTTAACAAATCCACATTCTTGCCCAGTTCAGCGGTAGTCATCAATTTATTTATGGGATTGTCGCACATGTACTCAACTTCTGTGCATCTCCCATGATCCATGCTGTTGTGGGAAACATTTGACCATCCACAGAAGCACTGGGAGCAGGTCCTTAGAATCTTCCATTCATTCAGTCAGACTATCAGATACAGATGTTATCTGTGGCCATGGAAGTTGGAGAGGAGCTGCTGCACCTGGTAGCCTCTCTCAGAAGTATTGGTTCCAGCTGATGTCAGGATACCTAGGAAAGGACCACAATTTCATGAGTGGCTACAAAAGTGTATCTTTATTATATCAGAAAAGACATATAGTTCTGAGAAAAGCTAATGGGTTGGCTTACTGTAGTAGTTTTCACTCTGCCTCCAGGCTGCGCACATCTCCAGCCCGATCTGTTTACTAATAAGAGACAGCCCTCGTCATCCAAGCACGGCATCATCTCACACCACTGCCTGCTCCTAACGATTTGAGCTGAAAATATATAAAAAAGTATTTTTACATAAGAATTTGGATTTAGACAAAGTATATCTACAATAATGGAAAGTAAGTGTTCAGGCATTTTTGCATTTCGTTATTTAAGTTTTATCTGAGTTTAATAAAACAGTCTGCATTTATAAGCATAAACAATGATATACTTAACAAAACGAAATGAATAGGCACATTGAATCCAAACACTACATTAAATATAAGTATATATAATGATTAAGTAAAAAATAAGCCAAAGCACATTTAAAACCACAGTGGTGTACGAAAGTAGCATAAAAGACAATACAATAAAAACCCAGGGACAACAGAAATAACGAATTATCAACCAGGGCATGAAAATGTGTTTTAAGATGAGATGAAAATATTGAAGAATAAAAACCTAGATTTTAAGACAAGGAACTTGTCAGTGGACCCTACCAGGACATGTGGTCATAGTAGATTAGAAAAGTTGGTAGGAGCTAGGCCATTTAATAATTTAATACAATCTTAAAATTCATCTTGAAACATACAATGAGTCAGTAAAGGGAGGAAAGGTTGAGGGAAATATACTCTCATTTACATCTAAGGTAATGTCAAGTAATGGCATGGCCCAGCTCATGAATCGAGTCCTATTAGAAATGTATATGCACTGGAATTATACATGCACTGGAAATATATGTAGTAAGAAAGTGTCAGAATCCTTTGTCAGAAGGCAGAAAACACTGACTTCATTGTCTGACAAACTCTTTAACCTCTCAATAAAAACGTTTTTAGCAGGGAACATAACGGAATAAATGTTCTTAACGTACAAGTCAATGCATAACATAATTCTAGTAATGTAAAACATAACATAATAACGTAAAACGTAAAACAAACAAAACAAACAAAAAATCATGCAACAATATATATCCTCTGGCAGCAGCAATAGAAAAAATACTGTTATCAAAAGCTCATTTATACACTTTCAAATTCTTTCAGTAATGGTCATGGTAATGGTCACGGTAAGATATCAGAATTTGTGCGAATGTGGAACTCATAGGCAGGTTTTTAAAAAACGTTTTATAATTATGTTTCTTCTAACCTGCTCAATGAACAGTAGCACAGTGGGTCATAGCATAGACCAAAACTACTAGTGTTGCCTTGGATACGTATAAAAACCCAAATGAAACAGCAACTACTGCTTTGTAGTACTTGAACTACATTAAAGCCACAACAGATAAGCAGGTTAAAGTGTAATATTTTAATAGTATTATAATTAGCAAACATGACTATTTCAAACACACCCACAGGCTTTGCCCCTGTGATAAGAAGGTCATGCGTTGGAATGCTAGGACTGCTAGTGGCACCACTAAGGGAAGCATTGAGCAAAGTACAATCGCCACTGCACCCTGGGCACCACCCTTTGGTGGCAGCCCACTGCTTTATATGGTGAATGGGTCAAATGCAGAGAAAGAATTTCACATGGTTCACACTGTTAGGGAACCTGTTAGACTATTAGGGGCAACTTTACTTTATAATGGACTATACTTATACTGGCAATGCCATAGCTTGCTTTCCAACAAGTCAGTTTGTCAAATGTCAGCCCTGCTAGATTTATCACAGTCACTAGTGTAGCTTTAATAATGTCCAGGAGCAACAACAGCTGTATTAGGCAACACAAGCAGGACCACTGGATGCTGGAGCACAGAGCATATAAACATCATTTGTCCCTACAAACGGCTTGTAGCTTACAGGATTTCAATTTCTGTGAGCCTAAGCTCCCCCCTGTACCACACATGCTGGTTGTAGTAGAGAATAGCTAGCATTTGGCAAATGCCCGGAGAACTGTATAAAGCTTGGTTGAGGAGGAATAATGGTCTAGAACTGTTGGCATGGGTAGTTTCTGGGATAGGAAATAATGTTATAGCATACACTAGCATGCTAGAGATTTGTGTGATTTCAGAAAAACTGGAATAACCTTTCCTGTTTCAGCATAACAATGACCCCATACACAAAGCAAGGACAGCAAAGAAATGGTTTGTTTAGTGTAGTGTGTAAGAACATGTCTAGCCTGCACAGAACATTCAACATCTTAACAGGAATGTCAACTATGACCAAAGCCTTGTCACCAACATTAGTGCCTAAACTTACTACTGCTGTGGCTGAATGAAACCTTACAAAACCTTCAGTGAAACCTTCTCAGAAGAGTGGTGTCTGATGGAGTATCAAAGAGGGCAGTAATTTATTATTAATGCCCATGGTCCTGCAACAGCTGTTTAACAAGCATATATATGTGATTTAGGGCTGAAACTATTATTTGAGTAACTCAAATGATTCGATTGCAAAAAATGTTTTGCAAAAAGGATTTGCCTCGAGGCTTCGTTTAATTCGTCACCAAAGTCCACCTGCCGTGTGTGACCCGGGGAACATGCTGTTTTTGCCGCAGGGAGGAGGGTTTTTTTGCACCGAAGAAGAGCACACAGCTCAGAGCAGGAGATATGAAGTAAAGCCCTGCGCGGGACTATTTT
>JBBJLR010000133.1:10867150-10878011 GCA_037577145.1 Brachypetersius gabonensis
TTAATTCAGTATTACTTTTTTTAAAATAAAGTTAATGGTGATCAGAGAGCTTACATATCAGTTATATAAACTTGAAGCATCCGAATCGGCATTGCTATCGGCCGATCACCATGACAACAAATCGTACTTGGTATGGTGGCAAAAATCCTGATCGGAGCATCCCTAATAAGCACATTACCATTACTTAAAGCTGTCCTCATCAACCTGCACAAGTAGCAAAAGAGATTTACTTTTTCTACTTGTGCAAGCCTCTCAGACGTCCATGCTGTTTGCTGAATGGGGTTTTACCACAATTAATAACATGTCAGCAAATACTTGATGTACAAGGATGTAGTACATTTGCTTAACAATCTAAAGAATCCAATGAAAGTCAAGGCAAATGGAAGCAGAAGGCAGTCCCCAGACCCCTGCTGGCATGTGCATTTTCCAGCTAGTCAAAAGCAAAATAATGCACACCACGATAAAATGACTTCTCTGTATTTTTCCCCATGCAAGAAAGATGCGTTTATGAAAAATACATGTTCCTAATGTGTCTACAGTTTATACAGTATATTTATAAATGTAACAATGACCAACCCTTTGATTAATTAGTACTCTTTTTAAAATGTGTTATTGCTTGGGCTGTCTATTTGGCAAAAGCAAAGTGAAAAAAATGATCTGACTTGATGTGCAATTATCTTGACACAATACATCCAGACAAATTGTGCTCTGACATGACAGTGTTTTAATTCTTTTAGTGAAGAGCTTGTTGGCTGACATTCTTACAGTGTTCATGATTATACCCCCTAGTTATTCAGTGTTTAGAATTATTTACTCTATTTTTCTTGAATTTTGCTAAGATGCCAAGAACACACTGCCTAAAGATACAAGAACTGAACTCCAAAAATCAGTGTCACCCATTATTTTTCTTCTGCCAAAAACGTCTCTAAACACCCCTCCATCCCCTCTCCCTCATCCTTCCCCCTCTTTTCTTGCACCATCACTGACTCATCAGGATGCAAAGCACCCTTTATTACGCTCCGTTTTTCAGTCTAGATTTAAAGCAGAAGAGAAATATTGCCGGGCTTGTCAGAGCTGCCATAAAAACCTGGAAAAAAAGTTCTCCAGACGACCCTTGTTGCAAGCCTCTCTCATCATAAAAACTGAAAGTACTTTCACTCCAATCTATTTCGAGCAGCTGAGTTGCTTGAGCGCTTCAGTGATTATTGGAACATTTTCAAGAGTGATTTGATTCTCTGTGTCTCTCCCCATCTCTCCCCTCCCACGAGCTACACTCACTCTTTTTTTACTCTCCCTCCCAAAGTAACTCTCAAAGTTATTGTACTGTTTTTCAAGAAACTTTCGTAGTGCCCTTGGCGTTGCAATATCACACTGCAGTGGCCCAGTGTCTATTGTATTAGAAATACCAGTCAATCAAAAAATCGAAGTTGTTGCTATTTCTGTAATTGATTTATTAGCACTGATAGAAAACAGTAAGAGGAAGAGAAATCTTAATGATTCCTGACTCTGGTCCTGCTGCAGACCTGCTCTGCATACTCTGATGTTTTCCGTGCTTGTTCCAACTGAGCAGCTAATTAATAAGTTGAAGTGGGGGTGTTATTGAAAAGGATCTCAAGGATCAGTGTCAGGAAGCACTGGGTTACGCAGAGTAGGAGGATTTCCGCTGAAATACGAAATGTCAAGAAATATGTGTATTAATTAATGTTGGTATAGAATGGTGCATAAGAGTGAGAAGCGAAAGAAAGTCCATCATGGTCCTCAAGCTAAAAAAAATCCTATAATAAAAATGATACTTTAGGGAAAACTTTTGAAAATAAAGCTTTCTTTTAGTAACATCTCAGAGGACATATTACCTATAAACACCTCAGGGTTCTATGAAGAATCTGTTTTGTAAATAAAAACTGAGATCTCTACACATTGCATTTATGAATGTATTTTTCAATAAAGTGAACCTATTAAAGTATGCATGCATTACAAGATGTAGAAACTACCATGCTTTCATCAGAGTTACACTGTGCCTAAACCCTCTAAGAATGTTTTTTGAGCAGCCAGATTAGATGACAAATTATAAATGATCTTTCAGTCTGGCCTTTGTACTTTTGTGTTTTTCATCTATAGTTGACATAAATGGATGGAGAGGTGCACCCCATGCTGAAAAAAATTGCCACTTTTTTGTTTTCTTAGACTCATATAGGGTCAAATGACAGAAGCCTGCTAAATGCAGGAGTGAGGGAGTGCATGGGGCCATTCATGGAGCTTCATCAGCATGCTGCCAATGGAGCATGAGCCTGTGTTGACTGAATTCAGACTTCAAGCACTCCTCCTTTAATCCCTCGCGCATTCATTCAGCCCAGGCCGGGCCTGTGCTGTGCTACAAACACAGCAGCCCCCTCGCTTCCTTTCTTTGGTGCCCCCCAGTGTTTACTCTAACCCCTTCATCCACAAGTGCAAGATAATTGACACAAACGAATGTACAGACAATTTCGTAGCTAAAGAAAACAACCCAGACTCTTTGTTGAGAAACAAAATTCTTAGAAACTTTCAAAGAATGACACTTAGCCATGCTAAGTGACCCAGCTCAAGATGGATGATACGTCACGTCTGTCTGTGTGAATGGCCTTTGTGACAGTGAAATATCTACTGTGTCTCAGACCTCTCAAAGCTCCCCCTCTGAAATCTCCTCCATACTTCAGTGCATGCTTGAGCCCAACGTTTTAGGGATGAAAGAGCTGCCAACCACGCATCTCAGTGAGGGAGAGTGTGCTGCCTCTACTGATCTGAAATTCAAAAGCTATCCCTTACAGCCTGTCAGAAAAGTGATGGAGTAAAAAGTGAATCTATCATCAGGGGACCAAGACTGCACTCAGGAATGCACCACCATGATATCAGCATTTCAGTCTGATAACAAAACAAGTAGTCAAACTACATGTGGTTTAAAACACTTTACACCACTTTGTTTGCCCTATAATACATTTAGGGCCGCAACTATTGAATATTTTTGGAATCGAGTATTCTGTCGATTTTTTCATCGATTAATCGAGTAATCGGATAAATCATACTTTTGTGTTTTTAAACAACTATATCAATGGTGGGTTATGCAAAATGAAAAGCCTTTTAAAAAAAGCAAGCAACTGGCTGTTATTCCTCACAAAAAAAGGTTTTTATTCAAACTCAACACTTTTATTAGACTAAAATTTAAAACCTTTGGCCTATTGGCTCCAGAACTAAGTCCATTTAATCAACCTTTCTGGGAAACATTTATGATGTACATTGTATCGTTATTAACAATAAAGAAAACAAAAACGTCCTGTTATTTAGTTATTTTGTCATTTTCTCTGTCTGTGTGCCCTTTAAGATTTGTTTGTAAAATATAAAATTATATTTAAATATTTAAATATTTTATAGTAATAATAATAATAATTATTATTATTATTATTATTATTATTATTATTATTGTTGTTGTGCTCCTGTGTTTAAATGTTGCTGATCAATTTGAATTTTTTTTTAGCATTAAATGGTCAAAACTTGTTTACAGTTTAAACACGGATTTAAATTTTATTTGACTTTTTAGGTAAATTGATGCACTTTAAGACTTTTCTGCTACAGACTAAAAAACAATATTGCCACCCTATTTTTTCAGTGTGCGCTACTAACTAACAATAACAGAACATTAATCGTTTTTTAACTTTAAAAATATATTTTCATATATGACCGGGAGAGCAGAAGGGAATCATCAGAAATTCAGCGGAAGCGGGATTAAAAAAATAGTCCCACGCAGGGCCTTACTTCATATCTCCTGCTCTGAGCTGTGTGCTCTTCTTCGTGCAAAAAACCCTAATCTCTGCAGCATGTTCCCTGGGTCACACGCACCCCCCGGCAGGTGGACTTTGGTGACAAATTAAACGAAGCCTCGAGGCAAAGAATTCTTGTAATCGAATCATTCGAGTTACTCAAATAATCGTTTCAGCCCTAAATACATTGTATTTACTGTCTTTGATGCAAGTCATGGCGCTGATGACAGTATCTCCTTTTTGAATAGTAACAACTTAAGGTCCCTTAGGTTTTAAGCCTAATTTATGTTACATAACAAAGATCCATCTGCCAAAAAATGGTGTGAAATGTGCAGAGAGCTGGTCAGTGGACCAAGCAAATCTCTTAATTGGCCTTGTCTTCCCTGGGTTTTTCTCATTGTTCTGTAAGGATTGGGATTGGTTGAGGAGGAAAACGAAGATGCCAGCTGCTCTCTGGAGTGTAACGCGCTCATCAGCCAGTCACTGCCCTGGTGCTTAGCCAGCTTGGCAAAGCCACTCCGTCTCTGCCAGGTCTTGTGTTCCAAGCGATGAATCTTACTGCATAAACCTTAAATGCCAAATATATTTCCTATTTTGTAAACTTTTAAATGAGTTCAGTAAAGATTAATTACTTGATATTCCTAAAGTCATTATGTACATTAAACTCATTTAAAAGTATTTGATTTGATAAACTGGTGCTGCCATGTGGCCCAGTTGGCTTTGAAGGCTGTGTTCTACCTCTGGGGCCAAGTGCAACTCCCAGCAACACCACAACCATCCATGACTAGACACACAATATTGCACCCAAAATCTTCCACACACTTTGCAAATGTATAGTATATTTTTTCTGACTAAATAAAAAAATTAAAGTGTGAGAAAAGTGGGAAAACTTCCTGGGAGCATGTTGTACTTTTGCTGTGCAAATTAAACATACATTAAATGTATTAAATGTATGCAAATATATATTTTTTGACATTTTTAAATATATTCAATCAATCAACAATCAAATTGTTCCTGTCGAGACAACATTTTTGTCTTTTTTCCATTATTTGAAAACACTAGCTGCTGGTTTATTATAAATAGGCCATGGAGGAGAGAGGCGGAGCAAGGTAGAGGGTGGGGGGGGGCAGCTTGCGGCCACGGTACTATGTTTACAGTGTATAGCAATGGCCACTGCGGTCAGCTGGTAATAGACAGTTGTATTCGTCTGTAGTGAGATTTGGGACATTTCCTTGAGATCAGTGCCTATAGCCCATGTTGCATTAAGACTCTTCAAATTTTACCCATCCCCATCTGATCACCCTGGTTTGCAGAGGCGCTCACTCATAGTCATTTCAACGAAAGGAAAGGCAGATATCATGCGTGCCATAGCAGCAGCACAGCTGTCCAAACAACAAAGATGTACCACACTCGAGTTAATATGTGTATTCACACATCGCTTACACACTTACCTGATGCTATCTACCTTTACATTTGCGACAGTAGCCTGCTAACTGGGCTGTTAGCTGCAGAGCTAACGTTACAGCCACATCAGGTAATCATTAGTGATGGGCTTATGAAGCTCCGAAGCGCTTATCAAGTATGATGGGGTGTGGCAGACGAAGCCCCGCTTCGAGGCGTGTATCGTTTAATCAGAAAACCATGTGACCGATAACAAACAAAAAATCAGTTACATAAGTGTTTCATCCCAAGTGTTGCTTCCTGTATGAATGGTGGTGAATCACGCGCGCGCTTCGTGGGTTGTTTTGTTGGAGAGTGTATAAGCGAGTATCGGACAAAATTTATTTTTTGTCTACTTTTTATGCAACTTATATTTCATTCCACATTTGCAATTTGTATAATTAAGTAGTAATATTGTATTTGTTAATGATGGACAAATCAAGCTCTGAAGCGTGTATACAGTGTAAGGGCGCGTGCCAGACGAAGCCAAGCTTCGAGTCGTATATCGTGTAGAAAACCACGTAACTCTCGTGTTATGCCACTTTGCATTGTTATTGCATTTATTTGGTATCCTTTCATTCATTAATTCATTCATTCCTTCCTTCCTTCTTTCTCTCTCTCTCTCTGTATTATGTACAATAAATGCATCCACACAATAAAAAGGTTCTAAAAAATAAAAGTTATAATAAAAATTTACAGCTACATGCCTGATTGGGAGGAACCATTTCAAAATGTTCCCACATACACTAGGTGAATATTTTTTCTTGTGTGCTGGTTCCATTTGGAAATAAACAAAAGAAAAATTTTGTCCATTATTCGCTCATACAATCTCAACAAAACAATGAACAAAGCACCTGCGGGACTCACCCCCATTTATACAGAAAGCGACACATAATGAAACACTGACGTAACGAACAGAGGCTTCGTTTGTCATCAGTCACGTGGTTTTCTGCCAAACGATATACGCCTTGAAGCGGGTCTTTGTCTGTCGTGCCCTCTTATACACGATAAGCGCTTCAGAGCCTTGGCTTCAGATAGTCCATCACTAGTAATCATATCCAGACTTAGTTGTCAGCTGTTCAGCAAGACCAGATCTGTATTGTGTCGGCGCATTTCCAGAGAAAATAAAATTAACCCACTGTTTTTTCAGAGGCTCACATGAAGGAACTAAAAAATAAATTTGTGCTCATTTGTACATCTAAGCACAGATCAACTGCTGTGCTTCACTAGTTTGCAAGCCATGATGTCTCTGCAGGAAAAAGTGGACTCTCACACATAGCATTGACTGTTGATTCTCTGGGCAGGCAAAGCATGAGAAAGGGGAGGTAACCTTTCCCTTATGATGACATACGGGGCCAAATTCCAGATCGGGCTATCTGAGCTGTCAATCTCTCAACAGCAGAGCAGAATGATCAAAGCACTCTTTACACCTATTGCAATTTCTAGCCACTGCAGGACCATAGGCAGGCCAGGGGAACTCATATTATTGTTAAAAGTCTCATGAAGTGAAATTTTCATGTCATGGGACCTTTAATCCAGTTTTTACAGTTTGGACTCAAATGAAAAATGTAGTTGTATCTGAACAAAAAGCCCAAACAGAATGTTTTGGGGGAAAGGTCTTAGCAGTATCCCTGGGGCTGTAGCCTGGTGTTTTTTCAGTTAAGGCCAATCTCCAGTTTCTGGTTGCTGGATCAGTAAATTACTATAGAACACGTGTTCCTGGCAACCCCTTGTTCTACACATGCTTGTGTTCTACCTAGTCTTCACATGTGTTCCAGCCCACAAGAAATCACTTCAATAACGAATGAATTGAATCTCTGGTCGAAGAGGTGAAGCCCAATTGCTAGTTGCAAAAGACTTGCTGGAAAAGGCTTGATAAATTCTAAAGGCTGTGTCAGTGACAGAAATATTCTTGTTTATTAATAGAAAAACTTGTGCCGTGATCCTGAATTTATCTAATAGCTTTAAGCCTCCAGGAATATGCAAATTATGTTTTCATCTCACCTTGTATTGTTGGGGTGATTTAATTAAGAGTGACTGAAATTCCTAAATGTCTCTGTGTATTTCTGCGAAAATTGGAAAAAATGTATTCTTTCTGTTCTACAATTCAAAACCTCATTTTGTTACACTTTGTGTTTGCTGTTCATTGTTTGAACTTGTCTGCATGCTTTCTTAGATTCCTTTTTTATTTCATTTTTATTTAATACACATGCAACTGGTAAATACAAAAGTTTATGTAAGCATGTTGATGAAGCGTTGCCTTTTTTTGGTGAGCACATTACATTAAGGAAGGGAGCGAGTGGCTGACGAACTGAATACTGACTTTTGGAAGCCTGTTTTTTTGCTGTTGTATAAAGTGTTGCTGCTGAAATAAAACATAGGTGTAATAACTGGGGTTAATACTCCAGAGTCTGTTACAGTGCTTGATCTAAAGGTACAGCTACACAGAAACTGCATAACATATTCATATGCGTTGAACATATTTAGCCATGGAGCACTGAACATAAATTTTCTGCCATAGGACATTAAAAACAAAGACTGAATATGTGTGACAGTTTACATCTTAATGTGGTTTACATTATTTGAAGTAAATGACACTGTATTCACATCAGAGAAATCATGAATGAAAAGATCCCGCTCCCATGTTATGGGTAGAAAACATGACTGAAGGATGCCTTTCTTGTCATATAACTGATAACATTACATGAGAGTGTATGAAAAAAAAATAGTGACATGTTTTTTTTAGGGCAGCAACACAACAGATTTCTCTCACATTTTAAGTAAAAGACATTTATTTTACAGGGCATCTCTTGTTGCTTTTCACATACTCTTGAGCCATGTATTTAAAAGCCATGTTTTAAATACATTTGCATATTATTTTATTATAATATGTATATATATATATATATATATATTTATTTTATTTTTTTTACAAGGATATAATATATAATATTTAAAGGGTAACTTTCAAATAAAAATTTACCTAAACAAATTCTAAGTCTAAGGATATTATAGTTTATACCTAGGACTGAATAATGTCTACTACTCACTACCGCCACAGATTAATGGCATGCACAAATCCTCAGTTTACTAATATATCTAATTTACCTAAGCAACCTTTTGGTTTTGGTTAAATTAATCCCATGAGCAAAAGAGGTATCTATTGCTTCACCAATCCGCAAAGAGTAATGAATATTTGACTAGATTTGTCGTTTACAATCTAAAACAATGAATTGACCCAAAACAAGCTAAAATGACTTAACAAATAAGAGAGGTGTTTAAAAAAAACAAAAAAACAAGCGCCACTCTGGACTTGGCAAACAAGCCCACCAGCCTCCCCACTGAGCATCACTCAGCATGAGGAAAATGAAAAGTGGTTTGGCAGATGCCAAATATCAGTCTGCCAGAGCTTTCTGTTTGTGTCCTCTGACTTTATGAAAAGAAAAGCCATGCGTTCTCCAATTATCTTCAATAAAAGCCCTGTTACTGTGGCAACTGAGCCAATAGTTTTTTATTATTTTCACTGGTTTATTTATTTATTTTGTTTACCATGGAACCAAGCCAGTGCAGACATGTAAACTCACTTTTGTCCTGTGGGCAATTACCTTCAGTAGCTGGTCCATAGTCCACCTGATCCCTGATATTGCAATATGCAAAAGACTTTTTTCTGATTAAGTTTTGGGGCTGTTACAGTTTACAGAGCAGCCATTTTCATGAAAGGGGCAATTCAGGGTCAGCCATGTCTGTCAGCCAGTGTTCATGAGGCTGGATGGACAAAGTACGCTAATCAAAACCTGAAAAAAATGAGACAGTCTAAAGCAGAAGAGTGTTGGATGTCCCTCCAAGAAGATAGACGGTCTGTTTTCAGACAGACACTAATATTCACATGCTGATGGTTTCTAACAAATCTGAAGTATACAGTCCTCTGAAATGCCTCACGTCACGATTCCCACTCAGGGGGACACGTGTGAAATGTGGCTGTAAAGAGAATTGATTTCTTGCTATCTCACTGTCTTTGCTCTGCTGTATTTTTTCTTGCGATAATTACAAGTTTACTCAAGCCTGTCATGCTCAAAAGTCCTTTGCATTATATTATCAAGTTCATTGGCACAGAAATTGTATTAGTACATCATCCCATATAAATATTTTTCACATGCAACAATTTAGGGTAATCTTTTACATTTTATTTTGACTTCATATTATATCATATATTGTTCTTTACTTTGTGTCTCTGTGTGACGGTGCAGTCTTAGCATAAGCAATTTCCTCTGGAATCAATAATGTTTTCTGATTCTGATTTTGACATTGCATTGCATAGTTGGAAGGCAAATAAACAGCAAAACCAAAACAGCCTCTCACAAGACACGCAACCCCACCCCCTAAAAAAAATACCCTTCAGTCATATTTGAGGGCCATCAGCAACAATGCTGCTTTTCCCCCCTCATTTCTTTCAAACCTCTTACACTAAGTGCAGTGTTCTGCTGTGACAGCTGAGCAACATTAAATTATTAACTGAGATTATTTATACTGCAGCACCAAATATGATGCAGTTTCAGGGAAATTTAGCAACCCTTGAGAAACAGCCACAAGGCAAAACCCTGTGGGTTTAACTCCTTCAGTGTCCACACTGAAGACAAGCAGCACACAAATAAACTCGACACCTCATGTGCTACTAAATTCTGCTGAAACTGAAGTTGGTTTGTTGTCCAGTCTGGTTCATAAACCACTGAACTGGTTTGATTATGGAAAATGCAATGTGTGGCTGTCACCCTTGCTTGACACATGCAGACTGTGAAGAGAGAGAGGTTCACACACAGACACACGGAGTACTTTACCTTCTCGTAGAAAGCCGGCCTGAAACAAAGCCAGGAGCGAAAGGGCAGCAGCTGCTGCCGCGATAGCCCACGCCACCCGGACAGGCTGCATGTCCACTCGCTCACTCTGCACCCATTACTCCAGACCAGAGTAAAACTTAGCCAAGAAGAGGACGGAGAGGACACACAGATCCTTTAAGCTTTTTCGCTGAGTCGGTCTCAGCCCACGCTGGAAAAAACTTTACCGTCTCTGAAAAAGCTTTTCTGAGGCAAAGTTAAAAGGAGTCAACGAGCCCCTGAATCACATTCGGACCAGCGTTCATAGACCTGTTTCAGCTGCTATCCCTGCGTCGCGCAGGAGAAGGGGGGAAAGTTGCAGCTGCGTGTGGATAAAACCCGCTCCGGATGTGGCCCGGTTGGTCAAGACTGTCCTGATGATAAAAATCCTCTCCAGCGCGTTTTCCTCCGATTCGTGAGACCCTGGTCGTCCTCAATCCTCCGTCCTTCTCCACGATGTGCTGCTACTCCGAAGTGAAGATCCGTGTGTGTCCTGTGTGAGTGGTGTGTGTGGTGTGTGTGGTGCATGTGGTGTGTGTGGCTACGCTCTACGCGCGAGGTGCGTCTCGCTCGGTTTGGGCAGCAGCTCTAACAGAAAACCCCGCAGGGTGACAGTTTCATAAAATGCCCTGTGGGTTACGTCACCAGCGCTGAAAACGCCCGTCTAGGGGGCGATCCCCTTCACACCAACACACACACACACACACACACACACACACACACACACACACACACACACACACACACACACACACACAC
>JBBJLR010000133.1:10878111-10895887 GCA_037577145.1 Brachypetersius gabonensis
GTTTGTGTTTGTGTTTGTGTTTGTGTTTGTGTTTGTGTTTGTGTTTGTGTGTGTGTGTGTGTGTGTGTGTGTGTGTGAGAGAAAAAGCAAGCCGTAGAAAGCCGACCACAGTCTTTTGCCCTCTGAATTTCCGTCTGAATATAGTGCTGCTCCTGCCCCTCTTTCAGGAAGTGTGCCGCAGGATGTTATTCAGATGTGCCGGGCTCAAGGCTGACCAGGACATGACAGCAGGCTTCAAGATTTTCTTCATAACGGAAATGCACATGTCCAGTTTTGTAGTCAGGAACGCAGAGAGAGTTTTCATTTGGTTGTCTTGATTTAGATGCTTTTTTAAATAAGGAAGTTGTGCTGACAGGCTGTGCCTGACTATGCAAATCTGAGTGTGTGTTTGACACAGCAGTTTGTGTATCACCAAAATATAATTGTGAGAGCTATCTCAATGTTCTTCCTTTTCTAAAGGCTGATTCATTTATGTATGTTTTACAGTGTCCAAACTGCTGTCATCAAAGTGTTCCAAGGAGGAGGGCTTCAGACCAATGAGCTGTATAGTCTCAATGAAAGCATCAGGTGAGAATAATGAAGGGGAAAATATGAGCACATTTTAATTTTTACCTTTGGTTTATACATCTTGACATATGAAGCACAAGTCATCAGGAAATTCTCGTTTTATGTGAACAAAGTATGACTTTTCTAAGCCTCTAAAAAATCTGAGTTTTACTTCAGCATGTGTCAAAAAATGTTTAATAATAAACAATATTTTTTAATGTACTCATGTACATTAATGTACAACTTGCACACATCATAAAGATCTAAGACCATTTTAGACAGTGTGAAGAGTTACATGATGTCTTCTGATCATTATATTTGTGTATTTGTAGGTGGCTTCAAAGGACTGAATTGGGTTCCTTCATTACAGAGTACTTTCAGGTGAGGTGTCATTGCTGCACAGAAATGCAGAAGAATGGTACCATGTATAAATACACTAAACCAGCAATTGACTGGTATTCAGTTAAAGGGGACCTATTATGCAAAAACTCACTTTAGTTTTAATAGGTCTATGGGCTATAGAAAACATGTTCATGAAGTTATTATCACAAAATCACTTTCACAAAAAAAGATACCACCAGCTTTATTCTTCACAGTTTTGGTCCCTTTTAGAATGCCCCGTTTGGATGGATGGCCTAGTGTGACGCCAATTTGCATAGAATTTGCATAGAACCTCATCTGTTGAGACCCCACCCACTAGCTCGTTGCTTGTCACTCCTTTCAGTGGCCAGTGGGACTTTGAAGCTCAAAAGTAATTATTTTCGTTTGCGGTTGAACTCATTTCAAAGCTGAGACTCTTTTAATGTGCCAGAGAATAAAATATATAAACTTGTGTTCAAACAGCAATGCAGGATTAAATACTGGATTGTATATATGCTTGTGTTTTATGTATGCTGCAAAACACAATAAAACAACGCTGTTAGTTAAGGCAAAGAAATTGGTGTGAAAATATACAGATCACGGCGTAAAATGCGCGTTTTGTTCCCGTGAATGTATATGGTTCGGCGCGCTCCACTGCGGCCCAACACCAGATCAGCTGAAGATCCACCTTTTTTCTGCTAGTTTACCGAGCACGGATAAGCCGAGGGCTGTGTCTACATGCAGAGGAAAGTCGTGTTGTTGACTGCAAAGAACTGCACACATCCTACACTTTATCCCAGACAAAGAAAACCAAAGAACTGCGTGGCTTTTATTTAATTTTCGATGGCCATGTCCCAGCAACAATCAGTTTCGTTCCACCATAAAAAGTTCCATCTTAAGTATTTAAAGGTGGAACGGAAAATTCAAATAAAGAGCTATCTCCAGCGTCGTGGAGGATCTGTATCTACTATCCGTGACAGCACAGCAGATGAGGGAGATAAGTACTTTTAAATAATGACTTTTGTGTTTCTATAGCAGTTAAGTATGAACTAGCTTGTTCGTTTTGTTTGGTTTCGTTTCGCATGTGTCAAACCAGCAGCGTAAGGGGTTGGTGGAGCATGGGATGGGAGGGATGTGGCCAACAACAGCTTATTTGCATGAAAGGGACAGAGCCCTGAAACGGCGTGACCAAAACTGTGAAGATTAAAACTGGTTATATGTCTTTATTTGAGAGTGATTTTGTGCAAAGAACATTTTTTGCATAGCCCATAGACCTGTTATATATTTTTTAAGTGAGTTTTGCATAATATGTCCCCTTTAATATCCCTTGTACAAAACAACTGTGTAGATGTTGAATATGTCGATGTTGTAAAGTAAAAAAGTGGCACTATAGTGAGCAATATATAAAACATTTAGCATGTTTTATCTCACTGTTTAACATTAGTTTTTAATGGTATGTAGGATCAGCTATTGAGCAAAGGCCTGGCACATATACTGAAGAAAATTCAGCTTCATGAGGGTGAGTACTGAAATATGTAGCTTTTTTGTGTGTTTTAGCATATAGTATTTCCAGATGGTGCTGTTTATGTAGTTGATAATGAGGCTCTAAGTGTGGTCTAAGATACAGCAAAAGGGAATTTTCATTGTTAAACACCTGCAGACCCAGACATGCTCAGGTTTTTGGCTAAATGTGTAGCAGTGTGTAATATGACACTCTTTCTGTTTTGTTTTGGTTTTATTTCTTATGCCCAGATGAAAACTGGCTCCAAGCTTTGTCTGACATGTGGGTAACATTTTTCACTGAAATCCTGCCAACACTTCAAGCCATATTTTATCCTGTACAGGTAACTAAGCAATGTCAGTCACTGTATGAAGTTGGGCAGCACAGTTCACAGACAATGTGACCGATTGTTTTTGTGTGTGTGTGCGTGTGTGCACGTGTGTGTGCGTGCGTGTGCGTGCAGGGCCAAGAGTTGACTGTGAGGCAGATGACTTTACTTGGGTTTAGGGACCTGGTCTTGTTGAAGCTTCCTCTAGAGAACACACTGCATTCTCCCTCTTATCCTCCTGCTATAATACAGATGCTGCTCATACTGCAGGTGAACATTTTGACACACTTAATTTGCCTATAAACCTTATGCTAATGCAGAATGTTTCTGTGAGATGTTTGATATTATTTTCGATGATGCAGTCGAAAGCCATGAATTGCCTTAAACAGTCTGTTTCCCGTCCCCAGGTTAAGAAGAAGCATACAACCCAAAATATTTTGCAGTAGTGGTTCAAAATTGGGACTGAAGTTTAGCTCAAGACTAGACTTAATCCATGTCTGGGAAACCAGAACATAGTGTTTTACTGCAATAGAGAACTGCAGCAAATAGCATTTGTTAGTGCAAGGATATACAATGCATGTAAGTGGGCGTCACAATCGGTTGCAAACTTTACACAAAGGTCACTGCCATTGATATCATATCTCCTGTTCTTTCAAAAGTCTCAGGTTTCAAGATCCCCTTTTTCATAAAATATATTGTTACAAATGCCACAGACACACTTAACAACATGAGCTGAAGAATGACACACATTGCACACATGAGATGTTTAGTATGTACTACCAGTTGCTGCTTTTCACATTTGTATAAACTTAGAACTTGGAGAGCCTATTTCATGCAAAACTAAGTGTTCCTTGCCCTTTTATGTTAACATGTTTGTAAACAAAGTCAAACCATTCTGTTCACCTTGCAGTCCTTATATGAACACTGACCTGCAAAAGCAGCGTGTTTTCATTAATTGTTATTTGATACCAAGACAGCCAACTCATTTACATCTATAAGCCTGCAGCGCTGCTCAATCGTATTGAAGTTATTAGGAATCTTTTAGCCTAGACTACTCTTACAAGGCAGCCAATCAGAGCAGAGTTCATTTATTTAAGTCAACCCTAGGCACAGTAACAAAAACACGTAATTATAAGTAATGAAGAAAAGCTGGAAAATGGTAATTGATAACAAATAATGAGAATTTTAATACTTAAACCTCACTAAGGACAGGTCTGATAAAGGAATAATATGGAATCAATTTGTGTTGGTCTGTTTCTTTCTTAATATAGGGTGTTCATGAGCCTGGTGGACCTAGTAAAGAGTACTACCTTCTGGAGAAATTAGTAGAAATGGTCATTTCACCCTATCTGAGTAACTACCTCTACATGAGCCAGACAGACTGCTCTTCAGGTGAGATTTCTCTTTGCAATAGACTTTCTGTTAAAAACAAATTCTCTTCTTTGGGTAACTGTGTATGTGTCGGGGGGGATCAAAAAGAGTAACAGAGTAAGAGTTATGTCAATTTGTGGTTGTAGGACTTTTATCTTTGATGTGGCCACAACATTTGAATTAATCCTGTAAGAAAGAACAGAATTGTCGCATTAACATAACCATCTGAGGCCGTGCTATGTGTTACTGT
Organism: Brachypetersius gabonensis; assembly: GCA_037577145.1. NCBI lineage: Eukaryota > Metazoa > Chordata > Actinopteri > Characiformes > Alestidae > Brachypetersius > Brachypetersius gabonensis. The sequence continues at coordinate 10,882,468 of JBBJLR010000133.1, forward strand.
TAAGGCTTGATGGCCAATAGTTAAGGATCTGAGATATGACTGGGTTTTTCCCCCCAAGACCTGGAGCCATTTACGTCATGTCTGAAACCTGATGCTTTGGTCTGAGGATGTTCTGAAGCATTCACTGTAGCGTAGGTGGCTTTTTGAACAGGCATGATATTTGCCTGCTGTAACTGCTTACAGTGCCCAAGCATGTTCAGCCAGCAGAGCTCAGAATGCAGAGCAGTTTTGTCTGTGGCACAGTTTATGTGGTATTTATATATAGGATATCACATAATTTAAACTTTAGTTATGTTTACCTGTGTGAATATTAATGTTTGGGTGTTTGAACCAGGACTAACATTTAACCTCCTGCTTTGCTAATCATGATAACAAGACTTCATGTTTTTTTGAAATGTGACCTGCCCTTCTTACTTTCACACCAGAGGGTCAGTTGGAACAGTCTAAGCTGGTGTCCTCACCGCACTTCAGCCAGCCAGAGATCACAGTCACGCAATTTGCTGCAGAGTCGTTACTGGCTCCTCTCGTAGAGCATGAAGGGGAGGCTTATCTGGAGAGGTCCGGGGGTGTACGACGGCACACAGTTGCTAATATTCACTCGGACATCCAGCTTCTCTCCATCACAAACAGAATGCACACTGGCGATGCTGATGGCAGCAGGAGTTGCCAAGGGACTAAATCAGGGAGATGTGAGTCTCCCAGGCCATTCTACAGTGTACCAGTAATAATAAAGTCACATTCAACTGCACCAGAAACACTACGATGCCAGAGCCCGGCTCGCATGAGCTGTGAGTTGGCTAGCTAAAGTGGACTTTGGAGTAGCCTACCGGTGAAGATGCCTACCGGTGTGCCCTTGATCAAAAGTACATGCAGTCTCTTGATTCCTCACAGTATGTGATCTGCACCTCGAGTGACTGCTCAACAAAACCTCATTCACTTCATATCTGTAGGCATCATAAATGATCTAGGTCATCCCTCACTTTGACTAGCCAAGATTGCAGGTATTTCATTAAATACTTTATTTAGATCATGTGGAACATTCACATTTTGGGCCAAAACACCCACTGAATAGGCTAAAACATCGTGTGGAGCTAAATGTATAACAAAATGTGTGAATAAGTGGATTATACGGGTTTTAGAGTACTTTTGTGTTCATAAAATTGCAAATCTGCTGATTTTTGTGTTGTATACTTTTTACGTATACTAAACAGTAGACAGTACAACAGTTTCTCACATACAAAGACTTTTATATACATGGACAGTTGTTCAACACAGTTGTCCAGCTATCCAGTTTAAATAATCAGGAAAACGAAGGCCTAAAGATCTTTTCAAATACATTATTAGCCCAGTCACATCTCTGTGCAACTCACTAAGATGCATGCTTTTTCTGTTATTGAAGTGGCAAAGCTATGTGGAATTTCAGCCCTGCTGAGCAAGAGTTTACATAACTGCGGGTGGGTGGGGCTACACAACTTGTGCTGTCCTGTAACCTGTTCTAACACAACCGCTGAACATTATAACTAAAAGAACAGATCAGTGAGCATTTTGAAAATTACTGTGATTGAGCAATTCCTTTAATTGATGAGTTGAATCAAGTGTTCGAGCAGAGAATTCACCAAACGGGACTCCGAACTGGTGGTGTGCTCCTCTACTGTGAGGTATTAGCCAATACCTTACTGAGCCTCAGCTGTATGGGATTAAGGGCTTAAGTGCACTGCCTTACAATTTGTTGTTTCAAGCTAGTTTATTCTCTTTATAGTTTTTTTTTTTTCTTTCTTTTTGTGGTGAAGTGGCATATAAATAGCATCTTTCTCCAGGAAAGATGCATGATTTATGTTTAAGAAGTATTTAGTGTTTGATTTATAATGTGTTTATGATGGATATTAAATTCAGTAATATGCATAGTATTATAATATTACAATAATAAAGTAAAAACCATATATATTCCCTTGAGTAGGTTTGTCTTCTGGGTTGCGTATAAGGCTATAATTGCACACTGAATTCAAGATACTTTATATGATGCAATCGTGACCATATGTCCAATACATACATTTTTGAAATACATCTGTGTTCTGTTAAATGTTAAAGAACATAGCAGTGGATTACTTGTTCTGAAAAGTGACTCACAAAAAACGGCTGTTTCTTTTAGGACTGCAACCAAACCTTGGTTATTATAGTGTTCCTAGAATAGATAAGGAGTTAAGTAGCTTTAGTCGCCTTATTTGAATGCTGATCCGCTCCAGAAGAAACCTTTGTGTGGCAGTGTTGAGGAATCTGACCCTGCAGGGCAGGGTGAAGGTGCTGTTCAAGGACATTAGACTTATAGGTAAGAGTGCTAGCAATTTTTTGGGTTCTGTACAAAACATTCTAAAAAATGATGATCAGTTTTGGGAAGCCAATATCAAATGATTCTGAACTATTAATGATTCCACCAGTATCAAATGGCCACTACTAAAAAAATTCAATTCAGTTTCTGACTCCGAGGTTAAGATTAATTCATGTTTTTTTCTCCTTGTCTTAACATATTTTAATATAATTTAACATTGACTCAACAGAGCTCTAAATATGCTTTGTAAGGTCATGTTTATTTTTAACCAAACAAAAAAAATCCATACAGAATGTTTTGATTTCCATTGAGAGAATGTAGATTAATACCCTCCCTCTCTATTCACAATTTACTCTAGTGGGGTATTTCATTATTAGCAGTGCCTTCAAAACTGATTGAGACACCTGGCCCAACAGTTGGAATGTTTGATTTTGAATTTAAATGTTTTCAAGTATTTCAAAATTCTTATAGGCTTATTAAAAATGAGAATGGCCAAGCTACTGGACTAAACAAAACACTTGCTAGTGAAAATTTAAATTTTCCATGCATTAAAGTAAAACCTGTTGTGATAATGTAATAATTTCTTCCATGTTATAGTGGATAACTGCATATTGCTAGATCTGCTCAAAATAGTCAAAACTCAGAATAAAGGTTATATAAAATAAATCGCTGTTTGGTGCTCATGTAAGTGAGACTATAATAGTATTTTTCAGTGTTTTTTGGGTTTGTTTTGTTTTTTTTACCCCAAATGTGAGTTCAGGGAATGGTGAAGACAAATATTACAAGCTTTACACAGGTGTGTGTCTCACTGCTTTCTACAGTTCAGACAACTTGAAACTGAAAAGTACAACTTGAAACTGCTTCAGACAAATCAAGCAGCATCACGTGATGGCAGTAATATCCTAACTGAGATTTGTGTGAGCTGCTGTTTTGTTTCTGTACTTGTTGGCCCACTGATCTGAAAAAAACGTTATGTGCACTACTAGAAAGATACAGTAGGTGACGCACTAGCACCATGCTTCTGGTAAAATACAAACCTTTTAAATACACTAATCCCCCGCTATTCGTGGGGTTACGTTCCAAGAGCACCCACGTATAGTAAAAAACTGCATTGTTGTGTTTGTCAGAAAAATGCCTTAAATGTCTATTTTAATAGTGAAAACCCTAAATATGCGCCCATATATGCTCCCAGTTTAATACATTACCCTTAAATAAAATGTAACAATAAACCCATACCTGTACTGTACAGTTTACACTGAACTCCTGCAGTGCTAGAATGTACACATATTACAGTTGTACAGACTGCACTGTAATTCATACACGGGTTTTTTCTTTAGTATGCCAGTCCTTTCCTTTTGTATAAATAGGGTAAATACAGTAATAAATTAATTTATTGTGTATTAATAGTAATTAATAAAGTTGTATTGTGTTAATAATTGGCACGAAAATACATAAAGAATGATATATTGCCACAATATAAAATATTGTATCTGCAGTTTCCATGAGGGCTTTTACTGGGACTTTTGCCAAAATTATTAGTTCGGTTCCAAGAAGAACTCCTTGAATTTGAAACACTTTATTGTTCCATTGCATGTAGTAGAGATCAGTAGTATCTAAGTAATTTTGATATAAGTAGTGATATTCACATGGCAAGACTATTGCACATAAGATGTTGAAGATAAAATAATTTAGCACCCATTCACATAACGCTGCATGTGGTAAGACTATTGCACATATGCACATATAACTTGCAAAAACATGAAAATTAACACGTAAAGAATCAAAAGAGGATTTGAAATGTAGAGTTACATATTAAAAAAGGTGTTTTTTCAGTACTAGTAACATCTTCACTGACATGCAGAAACTCCTGGTTGAGAGGTGAAGTGGACTGACTCTTTAATTTACTTTAAGAGTTGAGGTGTACTCCTTTACTTTAAGAGTTGAGGTGTACTCCTTTACTTTAAGAGTTGAGGTGTACTCCTTCTTTACATTAAGAGTTGAGGTGTACTCCTTCTTTACATTGAGTTGAGGTGTACTCCTTCTTTACTTTAAGAGTTGAGGTGTACTCCTTCTTTACATTAAGAGTTGAGGTGTACTCCTTCTTTACTTTAAGAGTTGAGGTGTACTCCTTCTTTACTTTAAGAGTTGAGGTGTACTCCTTCTTTACTTTAAGAGTTGAAGTGTAGTTCTGTTTTACTTCACTCTAAAAGTTGAGGCGCACTCCCTCTCCCGCCCGGTAGGTGGAGGTGTGATTGCGGGGCTCATCTCCCTGCCGGGCGGAAGGACTCGTTTTATTCTCGGTGCAGGAGAGCAGCTCAGGCGGGCTGGCGGTCAATCCGACTGGACCACGGCGGACTCTCTAGCGTCCTGCTCCTCTCTGGACGGGAAAGTCTGATGTTAGGGTATCTTTAGGAGGCTTGTGTTGTGTTCCGCGCCCACAGCGAGGGTTTGAGCACCAGAGGTCCGGTTCTGTTCGACTCTGCATTCACACTCGCTCTCATGGCGGCCACCGTGGAGGAGCTCTACCGAAACTACGGCATCCTCGCAGACGCCAAAGAGGACCTCAGCCAGGTTGGAACCTCACAACGTAGCCCTCGGTTAAAACGGGACCAATCTGGTGTACGATAGAAAACGCAGTGGTGGTCAGAAGTCGGTTCACTCTGCTGAACGGAACAGAAAGATTGTGTGTTAGAGTCGAGGCCTAGTCCGGCTAACTCGGCTAGGCTAATGTTTGTTAGCCCCCGTGGAGCTCTAAGTCCGGACAGGAGGCTGAGCTGGGCTGAGTGAAGTAGCGATGGGTGATAAGTGTCATCTCATTTGGCACCACATGCAACGACCTGGCGGAATATTTTTAAAAAATGTCTGCATACCTCTTAGAAGAGTCAGGGCTGCATTACTCGTACGTCTACATATCGTCCCGGCTGCTTGGAGGCCTTTATTTTTTTCCACACAATCAGTGAACTGTTCTAATTCAGTGGAGGAGCTGGTGGTTCGGTGGTAAGGGAGTTGTCCCAGCGATCAGAAGGTCGTGAGTTCGAATCCCAGGAGTGATGGTGACACCTATGAGATACCATCTCCACATTCTGCCCCCTTAGGTGCTGTGTTCCTGGCTGCGCGCTGCTTCACTTGTTGAATGAGAACAGTTTCATACTGTTCACACTGTGTGCTGTGATGTGGTCACGTATGACAAATGCACACTTTATACATAAGGTCACTCGTGATTTGAGAAAAAAAGACCCACACATTTCAACATGCATATAACCAACTGATGGCTACAGAAGCTGTACATCTGGATGTGTTTAAACATTATGTAGGAATGCGTTATAGTAAAATTAAATGTAGTGTACTTTAAATTTGCTCTCTGTATTCGAGTGGTCTACTGTGTACTCCAATGCTAATTTTCTATACCATGTTTGATATTCACTTTGGGGGGATCAAAAAGTAAAACAAAAAAAAGTGATGTGGTGTTTTAGTAATGAATTAGTTTGTTTTATGCTCAAAAAAAGCACATTGAGATTGTATAATGTCTGATAACAAAAGTTTCTTCACAGTTTTCTCTATATAAATGTGTGTAGTTGTGTGGAGTAATCTTCACTGGCTAAATTGTGATTTCAGCATAAAGACGCCTACCAGGTTATTCTTGATGGTGTAAAAGGAGGTCCTAAGGAGAAACGACTGGCTGCCCAGTTCATTCCAAAATTCTTCAGCAGTTTTCCAGAACTAGCAGACGCAGCTATTAATGCACAGTTGGACTTGTGTGAAGATGAAGACGTGTCGGTGAGAATTTTCTGTTTGTTTCTCTGACACTATAAAAAAAAAAAGACTAGACTAATTGTTATAACATTAAATAATTGTGTGTGTGTGTGTGTATATATATATTTATTTTTATTATTTTTTTATTGATCTTGTCTTTTGCAGATTCGCAGACAGGCCATTAAAGAACTCCCACGTTTTGCTGCTGGAGAAAATCTACCCAGAGTAGCAGACATACTTACCCAGCTACTGCAGACAGGTACTGTACAATTACAGTTGTGGTAGAATGTTGAAACTCTCAAAAATGTCCTTCATCCCTGTTAAAAAGGTGCTTTTCTTTTTTAGGCTAAGTTGCACTGTAGCATGTGTAATTTACTCTGCACTGCCTGTCAGATTTTTATTGAATACACCTTAATTTATGATGAAAATGTTGCTGTTTGTCACATATTTGAAGGACTAAAAATAATGTTCAACACAATGCATCCTGTTTTTATTCATTAGTTCTGTTTCTATCTATATCCAGATGATTCTGCAGAATTCAATCAAGTAAACACTGCACTGATCTCCATATTTAAACTTGATCCAAAAGGTAATTGTCTGTCTCATCTGTCAAGTTTTGGTCCAATTATCACAAACTGTCCATGTTTACAATTAAATAACATGGCTTAAACCAAATTAGTGTCAGTTATTTAACTTTTAAGTATTTTATATTTTGTTCTTGTTGATATTTTGTGAAGTTGTCTTTATGGCCCAACCCACATTCATTGTTTTAAGGGACTCTTGGAGGCCTGTTCAGCCAGATTCTGCAAGGAGAGGATGTTGTACGAGAAAGGGCAATAAAATTCCTCTCTGCTAAATTGAAGACAATGCCAGATGACACCATGACCAAGGAGGTGGAGGACTACATCTTCACAGAGACTAAAAAGGTAACATGATTTGGCTTGATTTTATTACCGTACTGACATTGACTAGTTCAGAAAAGGAGATTTTGCTATTATGGTAAGAAAATAGTTGGGTTTGTTTTTAAACTTCTCAGCTAATATGGCTTGTCGTAATTAACCTTACAAATTAAACACATACCACTTGACTGCAGGTTTGCTTGTTTTTTCCCCAAAGATGATTTCATATCCATTCTTAATCTTTACCAATTTATTGTATTTACTGTGTTGTGGTGCAGGTACTGGAGGATGTGACTGGAGAGGAGTTTGTGCTTCTGATGCGAGTGCTGTCTGGCCTGAAGTGCTTGCAGACAGTAAGTGGGAGGCAGCAGCTTGTAGAACTTGTGGTGGAACAGGCCTTCCTTGAGCAGGCCCTCAACCCAGCTGACACAGACAGTGTGGATCGTCTCCTGCAGTGCACACGTCAAGCACTTCCACTCTTTTCGGTGTGTTGGACCAGAGATCATCTCTCTCTTTGACAATTCAGTCTATACGTATTAGAGCACATGCTTCACAAAATCAATGTTTTTCATTCATATAGAAATGTTTCACTTTTGTCTCGTTTTTCTACAGAAAAATGTGCATTCCACCCGATTTGTGACCTACTTCTGTGAACATGTTCTGCCTAACCTCGGCATGCTCACCAGTCCTGTGGCAGAGCTTGACATCCAGCTTGAAGTGAGTGAACTGTTAATTCTTGGAAAGTCAGGATATTTTCAACCTTTTGAAATTAGACTTTTTCATAAAATGCCTACTATCGAAAAATGTTGACAACACTCAATATGGAGTATTTTCAAAAGATTCAAGATTTTGTCTTATGCATAGTCATTCAAGTGCAACACGCAGTGATGTCTTGAACTGCTCCATTTAAAAAAAAAAAAAATTAAAAATCTGGAATTTTCTGAAATAGAAATAAGTACAAGTAAAATAGATATAAGTATAAATGTAAGTACAACTTAAAATTTTAAACACAAATCTGACATTTTCTAAAACCTAAATCTAAAATGTAATGACTTAAAAAAGGAGCACCACAAGTTACAAATAAAATATGAAAGCTAATGAAATTGAGGTTTTAGTATGTATTTACATAAATGTAGCAGCAATGTGTACAACGTGCATGTGGAATGTTAGAGTATTGTGCCATACTAGCATAGCAATGTAAAACAGAGCAATGCAAGCAGAGTAATGTAAACCGTGACCAGTGTAATGAGCAGCATGTACAGTATAGCAGTGTGTGGTGCAATAAAAAATCTGATATGATTTGAGATATGAATTGGAATATGAAAATGAATGATATATGGTCTGGTTTCAGTCCCTTATGGTAATGATATGGTAATGCTAAGAGGGGAGTGGGGGCATGTTCTGATTCAGGACTTGATGGGCCTGAGGATAGAAGCTCCTCATGAGGCTCTCTGTTTTGGCCCTGATGGTGTGGAACCTTCTGCCTGATTTGCAGAAGTTGAAACGGTCTGTTACTGGGGTGAGACGAGTCCTTAATTATCTAAACTGCTCTGGACCAATATCTCCTGGTGTAAATGTCCTGTAAGGAAGGGAGAACAGACATGCAACAGCGTTCTGCCGCACGGATCACGGATTCTGTGTGAGGATGCTCTCTGCTGTGCCTGAATAAAAGGTCCTGAGGAGAGACTGGAGAGACCCAGATTTTCCTCAGTTGTCAGAGATGGTACAGGTGCTGCTTAGCCTTTTTGGACTGAACCTAAATGTGAGCAGTCCATGTCGGGTCTCACAGATATACTTGAAGGACATCGCCCTCTCCACTGGTTCTCCGTTGATGACGAGGGGCTTATAGCGAGACTACAAGTGTGGGACTCAACCAATCAGATTACAGAACCTGAACTGTCGCTGTTTATTTGTTCGGTCACATTTTCTGTCTAAAATGTGAATGTTCTGGGAGGCTATAATAGAACTCCCTTTTTCTCTTATGCTGATATTGACTCATTGCCATTTCTCCTTTCAGGTCCTGAAGCTCTTGGCAGAAATGAGCCCATTCTGTGGTGACATGGACAAACTGGAGGCCAACATCAAGAAGCTTTTTGAGAAGCTATTGGTAAAATCTCTGGAGATCATTTATTCCCTAGTCCTGACGCTTCGATGTTTTTACATGGTGTTCTTTGTATTCGTTCTTGGTATTTAGGAGTTCATGCCCCTGCCTCCTGAGGAAGAAAATGGGGAAAATGCTGTGAGTGAAGAACCCAAGCTGCAGTTCAGCTATGTGGAGTGCTTGCTCTTTAGCTTTCACCAACTTGGCAAAAAGTTACCAGACTTCCTCATTGACAAAATCAATGCTGAAAGGTTAAAGGACTTCAAGATCAGGCATGTATTCCCCCACCATTTGTGTTTTCCTTGACCAAACTTTTCCACCCCTTCTTGAGTTTTCCTGAGCTGAATCAAGGGTGTGTTATTAGGTAGCACTCAAGTAGAGCTGTGACATGCTTTAAAATAACAGTTTGGAAGAGTTACACTGGTGTGCAGTGCCTAAGCTACATATGATATACTTCTTTTATTGAATCTACAGGCTACAGTACTTTGCACGAGGACTACAAGTATACATTCGGCAACTCCGTGTGGCCTTGCAAGGCAAAACTGGCGATGCACTAAAGACTGAGGAGGTATGGTCACGTGATTGTTCACATGATTTCTCATGTAAAACCTTCTCTATAAATGTTGATGCCTAGTGTAATCTAGTTTATCTGTGCTTGCTGATAAACTAAGTGTACCCTAAGTGGACCCTGTACTTCCAACTTTTAACTAATTTTAAGGCAAGAGATTTTCTGTTATCTCTAATATTTTCATATGGAAATTGGCATTCTTCTTTTTCCTTTTTAAGAACAAAATCAAAGTTGTGGCTTTGAAAATTACCAACAACATCAACGTTCTTATCAAGGTAAAGTTTTAACAGGCTGATTTCTTTTAAGAGTATTGCATTTAATTATTTTGTGCTTTAAATCAGATCCACTCTAGTTGGTGTGATTATTTCTGCTGGCTTTTCCAGGATCTCTTCCATAACCCTCCATCCTACAAAAGCACAGTTACTTTGTCCTGGAAACCAGTGCAGAAGACTGAGGCAGCAGCTGCAGTGGGGTAAGCATCTCATTTCAGAGTTCTTGCAGTTTGCTGTCATGAGGTTATTAGGACATCTTTCTGTTGATCACTGCATCTTTTATCTGAGATCTTTTTTGTCTCTTGTAGTCAGAAACGTGCATCTGGAGAGGACAGTGGTACAGCAACACTTGGAAAAAAGGTTTCACCCTTGCCAAGGAGAGATGCCCGGCAAATATATAACCCTCCTAGCGGGAAATATAGTGCTACCATTGGGAATTTCTCTTATGGTGAGTTTGATGAACTGAACAGTATGTTCAGAATGTCCCCTCCAAAAAAACAAAAAAGGCAGTGAATTGTGACTAAAGTACTGACTTGTGATTGACCTTTTTTCTGCCATCCTTAGTCTGTATTGTCACTGTCGTACTCCTTTTCTTCCAAGGAGCTGTATCTTGAACATGTTTTTTGTGATCTGTGGTAAGACATGGCAGGATTTTTGTCCTTAATTCAGGGCACACTAATCAACTTGTATGCAGCACTATTTTAAGAATAACTGTTGATTAGATGTACAGTAAACCCCAACTTTAATGCGAATCAGCAGTCAGGGTTTCAGTCCAATGTGGATTTTTGCTGAGAGCCGAACTAATGCATGTTCGCTGAAACCCCTGCACTAACACGGAAATTGTCCTCAGAGACGGGAGGTTTGAAAGTAGCCAATTCTATTTATTTCCCCTGTGGAGCATCTTGAGTGATCTTGTGTTTTGTACTCTGCTTACACCAAAGAACACGACAGCGCATACCAAAGAAAATGCCCGTGCATTCATTACAGTAAGGTCTGTACAGGGGTAACATCACTGTGGGACTTCAGGGTAAACTGTACAGTCTAAATATGGGTTTACCTTTACATTTTCTTTCAGGGTAATGTATTATGCTGAGTTTAAAATGAAATGGGTTTGGGGAGCATATTTAGGGTTTACACTATAAAAATAGACATTTTTAGGTTTTTTTTTTTAAACAAAACACAACAACGTGGTTTTCCACTTAATGTGGGGGGCTCTTGGAACGTTTACTGTATTTAAATGTCACCTATCTGGTAACGATCCATTGCTACTCAAAGTGAAAGCAATTGTGGCATCTTCTCCAAGACAGTAGAAGAAAGAACTAAACAAGGCTGTAATGCTAGTAGACGAGATTCAAAAGGTACACATATTGTGTACACTTATATTGTGTGTGTAAAGTCTTGAAGTCTATATAACAAATTTCATGTTTGCAGAGCAAAGAGGTGGATTCAGAGGAGGCAGAGGACGAGGCTTTGGGGGAAGGGGAAACCGAAGTCGAGGCAGAATCTACTGAAAGAGGACAGCTTCATTTCTTCACAGCCACAGACCTGCCGGACTGACGCATGCCAACGCCTTCACTGTTCTGATAGCCTCAGCCCTGTTGGTCTCTCCACTCACCATTGTGCTCTGTCCATCCATGATTTTGCTCCTCATGTTTGTGTTTCACTTTTCAGAATTTAGTTATGAATATTCTGCTACATTTTCCCCTCACAGCAGAGTATTTTTAAAGTTTTTTTTCTTTTGTGGAACAAAACACTGCAGCGGTGTAATTTGATTGTTTTTGTATGGTGACACATCCTTTATACTACTATTTTTTTTGTTGTTGAACATTTTAGTTTTTCAGCGCTTTTGTTTGATGATTCATCTTAATATGACTTTGTAAGATACAATTGTTTCCCCTCTACATTTTATTATAAACTAGTCCCAGTCGATTCTTTGTCATTGTTTGGTAATTTTTAGAAATAGGTATTTAAGTTTCAAGAGGTTTCCTTTCTCGCCCTCAGTTTGGCTTTTTGGTAAATGTGTGAAGAAAATTGTATTTTTTAGTGATGTACAATTTGACTACTGTCTTCGCAGTTGATGGCTTCCCCAACTTGCATCAATTATAGAAGTTTCAGTGACTTCTTAACTTTTTACATCAGTTTTGGAGGTTTGAGTATGGACCCTTATTTTGCATGCATGTTTTACAGCAGTTTAAGAAGTTATTTAAGTGTTTTGGATTAAAAAAAGTTGAATCAATTATGGGCTTATTTGAATAACTGATAAATTATTCGAAACTTAATCCAGTTCATCTTAAAATGTCTGCCTGTTTTTGCATGGTGTAATGGTTAAGATGAATTTAAGGTGGCACAATATGGCTTTCTGTAGTGGTTCTCATCACTGGGGAACCTCTTATTCTGCATATTATGTTTTCCTTGTTAGAACACTCTTGCTTCAACTAGTCATTTTAATTGACAGGGTTTCGTGTGTGTGTATATATATGGTGTGTGTGTAATACTACTCACAACAAGTTAGGGATATTATTTACATGAGTGCTTGTCCTATTTGCTCTGAATTTTAATGAAATAAGTAAATAATAATATAATATAATAATAATAATATATATATGAGAAAAAACACCGTTGTCATTAGTTTAATATTTATTACCAGTGTTGGGGATGTACCTTTAAAAAAGTAATTAGTTACAGTTACTAGTTACTTCTCACAAATAGTAACTTGAGTTAGTAACTGAGTTACATCATTATAAAAGTAACTAATTACCAGGCAAGGTACCTATTGCATTACTTTAAAAAAAATCTAATTTAATACAACTAAAATAAATATAAAACATTGTACACTAATCTACACTATTTTAATGTTGTGGGACAACGTGAGAGACAACTAGCTAATTCAAATTCGACTGACCGTGTGCGCGCGCGCGTGTGTATCGCCGTTTACTTATAGCGCCGTTATTCCCAGCACTGTTCATTACCCCCAAATAACAAAAATTGACAATGTCAGTAGCGGGTGTTCCCACCATTTGCCGCAATGACAGCTTGACAGCGACGTCTCATGCTTCTCACTAGCATGACGCTCTGAGGCAATGCGTTCCACTCTTCCACAAGTGCTACACGCGGTTCAGCCAGGTCACGTGGGGGTGGGGTACGATCATCCAGTCTCTGCTTCAACGGGTCCCAGACCTGCTCTATGGGGTTCAGGTCAGGGGACATTAATGCCCATACCATATGAGGCACTCCAACATCCTGAAGTCGAGCTGTGACTATTCTGCCACGATGTGGAGCATTATCATCTATGAACAGAAAGTTGGGGGTGTGCTGGCGGAATTGGGGGATGATGATGGGTTCTATGTCTCTGAGGTAAGAACGTGCAGTGACTGAGCCATGAACAATAACCAATTCTGTTTAGCGCTGACTGGTGATGCCTGCCCAGCAGTGATGGGAATAACGGCGCTATAAGTAAACGGCGTTACTAACGGCGATACTTTTTTTAGTAACGAGTAATCT
>JBBJLR010000133.1:10951031-10967060 GCA_037577145.1 Brachypetersius gabonensis
TATATATATTTACATTTATATTTAAATGCCTTTTCCTAAAGGTTTTTCTGATTAATCTGATTATGATTTGGATATATATATGTATGCTTGTGTGCTACATGCGTGGCACTTTTGCTTCTCCTCCCCTCCTCCTCCCCCTTAGCTGTCCTGTAGCAGGCATTTATTTAAGGGGGCTGATTCGGGGGTACTGGTATGGCAAGCCGGAACCCGGCCTGCTCGCAGGGTGAGGGAGGGGCCTGGAGAGAGTGGGGAGATGTTGAGGGAGTATGCAGCTATAAAAGCCTGGGCTGGATTTGTCTCTGTCAGTAGCTCACACAGGAACGACCCAGATACAGAGCCACTGGCAGAAGCAAGAGACTGCATCTGAAAAACGCATTGCGCTGCTGAGCACGGCTTAGAGACCAAGGACGTCTATAGCTTTCACAGAGTCACAGGGAAGCCTGGATAACATCAGAACATCAGGATCATTTTGAAAGTGTGCTTTGATTTGGGTGTCCTGTGAACTGTAAGGGCACTCTTTTGGGGAGAGGAGATACAGACTTAAAGTCAGCACTGGAATCTTCCTTAAAGAAAGACAAGGGGAGTGAAGGGGCAGGAACATCTACCACACCTGAAAAGGCGAACGCACAGCGTTTGGCATCTCCACCCATGGCTGCACGTCCACTGGAGACGGTGAGTTACTCCATGCTTCCACCCCACATACTGGCTTCTGCCATGGAGGAGTTCCCTCAGCAGCTCCCTGTGCCCAAGGGCCCAGCCAAGGGCCGCAGTCGCCCCAGACGACCTCGGGAAGCCCGCTTCAAGACCCAGCCTGTAACCTTCGCAGAGATTGCAGAGGTGGAAGAGGAAGGGGCTTCGCCACTGGAGGAGGAGAGAGCCAAAAGATCTTTCCTGCAGTCACTGGAGAGCCTGAGGAGGAGCACACAGACGCTGCACCACACAAGCTCTACACACTCTGGCAGGACCAGCACACCCACACAGACCAGCCTGGACTCAAGTGACTCAGATTCAGCCCCATGAGAGAGAGAGAGAGAGAGAGAGAGAGAGAGAGAGAGAGATAGGAAAGGATGTGATCTTGTATGTAATCCTCTCCTCTGCTGTATTGCTGACTTTTCTAGACTGGACCTGAGTGCACTTTGCACATATCCTTCTCTTGAAGCATACTTTGTGGCTATAACTTCTTAGCACATACTTGTGCCAAACTCCAGCCATGCCCAGCAATAGTAGGCTGGATTGCTAATGCTCCATAGCTGTAGTATTTTCTAAACTCTAACAACTTAAATATTCCAAAAAAAATCCTTCTTTATTTAATCTATAAGACTTGAGGCCGTTTATCATGAGCTTTAAAGTGTAGGTCTGTTCTTTTTGCAATTCCATTCACAGGGACAGATACACAAAGGTCAACAATTTCACGTCTGTTTAGAGATTACAAAATGTTTTTCTACTGTCCATCTTAGACTTCCATTGTTTAATTCTTTGTCATGATTATGCAGTCTAATCATTGTCAGAATAACTGAAATCGGCCTATAAACGACCCACACTCCATTGGAGGCACTGTTTCAACATGATGTTACTTGAGTCTGCCAAAATAGTATATTTACTAATGATCTCAGAGAAGAACAGTTATTTTCTTGCTAAATGTTACAGATATTTATTCTCAGATTATCTCATTAATGTAGCATAATGGGATTAGAAATGTGTTTTGTTGACACTGTGGGCTTGCAAGGTCACTATCGCAGTTTGAAAATGAAAAAAAGACAAAATATGAAATCTTTGTACCTTTGTTTTACTTTTATTATCTTTGTAAAGATATTTCTTACTTACTTTAATAAACACATATAAATAAAGTATGAATCTGTGGAGTTCTTGTGTTTTTGCATAGCTGTTTTTTGTTAGAGTCTAAAAAAGGGCAAGTTCTCTCAGCAGAAGAATGTGAAGGGAGGAGGAGTGTGGAAGAAAGTACACAGGAAAACAGAAGGATAGCTTGTGAAACCAAAAACGCAGAGGGAGCAACGCAAGGCTCAATCATAACAGCAGATACATATCACTGCTATCAGATCTTTCTCATTACATATTTATGTTGTGTGAATACTTCATCAGGAGTGAATACATAGAAATGGTCCAAAATGACTTGCATAAAATAAAACCCACATTAAATATCATCATTAGGTGATTTCCTTGTACAGCAATATTTTTTCCTGTAGATGGTTTGGTCTGACAGCATGTAATCCAAGTCATTATCCACAAATGAAATCAAGTTGTTTCTTTAGTTTTCATGCAAATTACATTTCACACCCTGTAGATCATGGTTTTTCACCCAGTGTTGCCTCATAACTGTGTCTCTAAGGAGAACGCTCTCACGGCCCTAGAGACACTGGTCAGTCACCCTCTGCATAACTTCCATGTGTTTACACTGTGACTTATCCTGAGTTTGAAAACAGACTTCAACAGGCCCTTGCTGGACTCTTCACCCAGGGACTTGCTTGGCTGGTGTGTATGAGGACTATAAATAGCATCAATCTGACGTGCCTTCTGATCTAGTTACATTTCAGAAAAAAACATGTTTTGCAGCCAACTGAAGAGACTGCTGCACTGTGACAAATGTCTATTTACCCTTATTATCAGGAACTAAGTTCTCATATTTGTGTTATGTGTGGCAATCGTATACAACTTTAAATCACCATTGAACTGATTAAGCCTGAGTGCTTTAGATGGCCACAGTCTTATGCCATGGACGCGGTATTATTTATGACGTACCAGTGACACACATTAATTTAAGTGAAACAGCAGAAATATGTCTGTATTATGAAGTTGTTTACCAGTTCATCCTCTCACCTCTCTGCTCTGATGTTATCCCTGCAACCTACTTTTTATACTGTTGCCTTGGTGATGAAATATGATGTCTCAAATTTGTCTGTGAAAACAAACACAATATTCTGTTTCATGCTGAATGTCCTGTATACAGCTCCTCCCATTTATCCCCCAAATACAGCAATGCTTTTTCACACATGCAGGCCAGGACAAATATACATTTTGACCTACACATTCTAGCAGGACACTTTCCTTTTCTTTTGAACATTTTGCTCCTGTACATAATGCATGGTTTAAGTCTCTGCCACTAAGTATCAAATAACACTCAAATAATGCATAGTTTTGCTGCGATCTTTCCATTTCTGGGCAGACATTTAGTCCCTGATGTGCACTCGACAAAAAAAAAATATTCTCCACATAAAAAACATGTCCCCAAACAGGCAGCTAGAAGGCCACCACCATTCTTCCTTATGTAACCCGCTGTTCTGCATCGTGTATTCATTTTAGTGTGTCTGAAAAGAGAACTACTCAAAAGGCATGAGCTGAACAAAGTCACATTGTTCAGCCTTGCAGTCTTAGTCATTTGTTGAATGAATGACAGCTGGTGTCATTAAAAAGATGAATGGATCGACGACTGGAGGGATGGACAGACAGATAGATGGATGGAAGATGCATGGATGGATGGTTGGATGATGGACAGTCAAATGGATGGAGATTGGATGGATATATATGTGTGATGTCCATACAGAAATATACAGTATACATATACTGTATACTTAGGCACATACATACGCGTTCAATACCATTCACTCCAAAATCACCCTCAAACTCATTGTTTCCCATTAAAATGGCCAGTTCATGAGGCAGTGGTTTACACTGAGTTGTTTCTGTCTTTGACCAACATCTGCCTTGACAATGAGGGCTGGGGGGGGTGGATTAAACAGGCATAGGGACGACAGGCTTACTTCATTTTCTCCTTTAGAAGTACTACTCATACATGTAAGCCCTTATACACAAGCCCTGCATACATACCACACTTCAAAAATCTGCTTGCCACATGAGGGGATGTGGTACACAGAAATGATAGTAGCTAGGTCTGGCCTAAACAAGATAATAGGATAGCACTATGTTACAGGTATTGTATGGTTTGCCGAATGGCCCTGAATGTGATGGAACACTGTCATTATCCTTTTGCTTGATATCAACAACCAGAGTGTTTTGTCCTTCTAGGTTCGTGTGGTGCTGTCTGGGAACACATTGACTGTCTGTGTTCCTGACCTACATTCTCATATGCCACAGAACAGAACCCTGGTGGGTTTGGGGCCAGAACCAAGAGACAGACAACTTCAAGCAATTTATTCTTCCCTTTCTCCCTAACTCTCTCTGTCATACCCCCCTCAGATCTGTAATAGAATAATCCTCTCTCGAGCTCTTAGCTCTCAGAAGAAGGTAGTGAAAAGGCATATTGAGCAGAAGGTAACCCACTTATCGCTCATCCAAAAACTCATTTCCTCAAACCACTGATGAGGGCAGTTGGCGAGGGAGCACATACTGGGAGCTGTCAATATGTGTGTCATGAAACAAATTGATTAAAGCAGTAAATATGAGGCACTCACTTGTATTTCCATTCTCAAATATGGAGCTTATTTAACATAAAATTTGAAATAAAATGTGATTCATATCCAGTTTCAGGTTTATCTCATGCTTAATCTAACTCATGCTTTGCACAGTGGCTGCAAGCACATTCCCATCTAAGGCAAAGGCAGTGGGAGAGAAGGTTTTCTCCTAAGACTCACCAGATTTAGCTGGCCAAATAGGTTCTTGGCTGTAACGTGCCTGGAGAAAGCATAGCTCACTGTTATCTTCTAGCTTCTTTTCTGTCAGCAAAATGAACAGCTAGCCATGTTAAGCTAACACAGATGGAGGGTAAATCCTAACAGGTTCTCAAGCTAAAAAAGAAAAATAGGTCACTGAAAGAGAGAAGATATATAACTGTTAAATGGTCTTGTAAAAGGGGAACTCCAGTGAATTTTCTACATTTCTGGATAAAACCATGGTGAGTGCTTTGATGTTGCATTCTGCATTTAAGAGAAATCAGAAACAGACTGTTTTTTTAAAATGGTATCAGAAGGAACCAAGAATGGCAAAAGTGTACAAAAATATTGCCATTTCATTTAATGTTCAAAACTGCTAGTGAACCTACATGTCTTCCAAGATTTTCCAAACAGAACTACAATGCCTTCCAGAATTATTGGAATCCTTGCTAATGACGATTGACAATCTTATAACAATTAACTTTGTTAGTCATTCTTTTAATATTACATGAATCTTTATTTGAGGTAAGTTTATTCAACCATTAGTAAAAAAAAAAACCAACATATTTAAAACAAAATTATATAAGTCAGAATTATTGGCAACTTGCAACATTTATACTGAATAAAAATAAATGAAGTGAGTGTAATCCCACACACATTTCGTTTTAAGTGTGAAAATTTAAATCATCAGTCATTAATGATTTCCTGTTTCACTGGGGTTTAAAAATTAGATGGCATAGATTCAAGATTAGATGGAAGATGCAAGAGAATTCCATTCCAATAAGGCATAAATGTACAGACTTGCACAAATTATGGAATGAGTACAATAAAATAGCCGGCTGACTGAAAATATCGATATCAACAGCAGTCATGAAGGAGTTCAGAAATTAAAAACTGTCTTGATCCAGCCTGGAACAGAATGCAAGGCTAATTTGTCAGCAGCCACAGGAGGAAGATTCTCCAAAGACCACAGTCTAATATTGCACTTTCATTTTTATAGCAACATGGGGGTCACCACATCTCCAAATCCAACAAAAAAACAAGGCTATTCTCCTCTAAAGGCCCTGGCAGTACCCTTTGCATGCATGGAATTATGGATTCCAGGAAGTGGCAGGAGATTTTAAACCAAAATATTTGCCAAGTATAAAACTTGGTTGTGTTTCATCAGAACAACAATTCAAAAGATAAAATCCTCTCCAAAATGGTTAAGCAAACAGAAAATCAAGCCCCAGTCCCCTGTTTCTCTGGGATGATGCATTTCATTTTCAGTTTTATAAAACATTTAAAAATTGTCTGTTCTTGTTTTAGAACTGATTGATTCAGTCATATTAATGTGGATGACCTGTTTTGGGGGGAATCATTAGGAACTTCCGGTGCAATTTAATGCATAATGATCAATCATTTTGACAATAAACTGTCTGCTCCTGTTAGGAAGGAAAAGCCTTTTCAGGACATTGTCTGGTTCTTGTGCTGACTCATTTTATCCGTTTATGTCATATTAGTTTTGGCAGAAGCAGCTCAGATCTTTCTGTAAAAACATGTGTTTGTGACAGATGTCAGCTAAACAACAGATAAATATGATTTGTACGGTCCAGTAGTTCTTTATTTAACTGGATTACCATATTTTTCAAACAAGGGGTACATCATGAATGTTATGAGCAGAATTATTGTCTTCATAGCTGAACTGTATAAAAAATATATGAAGTCAGACAGAAATAATATTCATAAATGAAGAATGTCCACACTGAGATTACAAATGAAAGAAATGCAACCTGTTGATGTGTGTTGGATGGCAATTTTTCACTTGTTTTTTAATGTCTAGTCATACTGTAATACTGTAATACTGCACTGTCACTTTGCACGGCACTGTAACTTACTGTATTTATATAACTCAACCCGTGACTAGTTACTGCTGCTGCACTGTGTTGTCTTCATGTCTTTCATGTCTGTTATGTCTCTATGTTCTATCTGTGAAGAGGGTGTTCAAGTAAGAATTTCATTGTACTCTGTACACTGTACTCTGTACACACGACAATAAACTTCAACTTCATTTGATTGTATCTTGGTCTAAAGGTTTTACAAAATGGGGAACGATCAGGCGGTACTGAGAATGTTTTGTTTAACAGATTTTTCCAAAAAACATTACTAAAAACTGTACTAAAACATTACTAAAAAGAAAATTGTCCTTTTGATTCTTCAAAATAGCTTAGCACAAAGATGCCCTAAACAATAACTTCTCAAGTTACCCACTAAACAAATTTGAATCAGCATTTCATTTCCCTCCGTTTTGAGACATCTTTTGCCAATTTCATTATTATTGCTTAGATGTCCATTTGAATTTTAAAAAAAGTATTTCGGTAATTCACATATGATTACCAGGTTATAGAAATATAATTTAATTTTTAATAAGAGAATACAGACCAATACAATATAAACCATAGATTTAAATCATCTTCATCATCTTCTTCACCTAAACCTATGAGTAGTAGTACACATTTCTTGAGGGGTTGTAGCACAACACTACATTCATTCATTTCTAACCCGTGCTCATTAAACAAAAAGTTGACAAACACCGTGTACAGGGTGACAGAAGATGTTTTGGATATTATTCCACACACATCTCACCCAGATATATTCCAGTTCTGACCTAGATTCCTGATTTCACATGTGCAAACACAGTTTGCAACTGTAGGAAACTGTGACATTCAGTACATTTAAATACTAAACACATTTTTGCACATCTGTAGAACACTCAGAGCATTTGTAGAATAGAAATGACTTTTGTATTAACATATAGGGCTTTAGAGGATGTATCAAGATGCTTAATTTCATGTGGCCATAATTTTGTTCTTCTTACTGCACACTCCCTATTGCTACTTTTCTTTCTACAGACAATTTAGAAAAATAGATGGAAGTGGCACACATGCGAATATCCTTTGTGGTATTTCTGCCTTGAAGACCTCGCCTGGCCTTAGTAGCAACTAAAGAACATTTCCGGATCAAGCGTAGAATCTTGTCCAAAACAGCAGGGCGGGCAGTGATGTACTTTGCACATCACTTTGCCCCATGGGCTGTGCTGACGTCAGACTTACGGTCCTACTGAAATTACAGACTGAGATTCTCTGCTGTCTTCCATGAATATGGGCCTGTTGAGGCCAGGGCTTCAGTGGGAATACACTCAAACTTCCAGCAACTTCCAGATGGGACTGAATGACTTACATATGGATGCAACAGAACACAAACACTCCATGGTAATGGTTACATGTGAGTTACTCAGAGACTTTTTCTACTCACCAGTGTACCTCAGGGGTTGACTGCCCCAAACCTATCCACATGTTATCACTTAGTCCTTCGAACAGTTAAATGCTGTTTAACACTTTTTGCTGACACTATGGTACTGCCATATGTTCATGCAAAACATGGCTATGGTTTAATCTAAATCACCATTAATTGCCGCTGCAGAACCACAAAATAAGCATAAGGCTGATGGGTTCACTTACCCTCACACTACACCGGCTGACATGGGAACTTCACTGTGATTTTAGTGGACCTGTTGGTCAGTACAGACTCAACTGATCACAATCAGTAGTTTTCATTGTTGGACTCACCCACAGACAAGGATGATACAGAAATAATCATCATAATCATTTGTAACTTATGATTTTACAGGACTAATATCATTATCACCATCCATTAGGGAAAACAAGAAAATTATAACAAATCATGCAACAGAGACTAAACACAATAAAATAGTAAAAGCAATAAGCCAATAAAACAATAATAAAGGAAACCTTGAAAAAAAACCCCACCTGAATTAAATAATTAAATAATTAAGAGGCGTCTCCCAAGGTAGTGTTTATCCGTCACATTTTAGCCCTAGTCATAACCTGCTCCCATAACCTGCTGATTGTGCAGCCACAATGTAGGAAAGACCTGATGGGCTTTAAATGTGTTATTCTAATGGGACATGCCTCAGTTTAAAATGCGGTTGGTCTGCCTCCTCACTAGGCTGCTGAAACTGAAAACTGACTGCTCATGCAGATGCTCATTAACAGAAAAGCAAAAATAACAAAAAAGATGAAGGAGGAGGTTCATCTAAAGACTGAGACAGGGTCCTAAATATTGTGTAGTAATTCCCAGAGAGTAGAAATTTGAGACAGCACGTCAGAGCCAGCAGTGTTTAGAAGAAGCCGTTATGTGACGATATAGATGACGTACAGGGACGTTTTTTTACGATGCAGAAATATATATATTTTTTTCATTTTGTTTGATTATTTAAAAACGTTATGTCTTGTTTAGCATTGACAAATAGCGTATCGCTGAATACAACACTGTGTACACACAGCATTTAAAAATTTAGTATTTGATCTGTTTAAATTTGATCCAATCACAGGCCGCGAAATGAATGACGTGAGTTTTCAGTCCTCAGCCAATGACAGGTTGGGTTTGGGAAGTCAACTCAGGAGCGCGAAAAGAGAAAATGGCGATTTGAACTCCTAAAACCTCACCGTAAACAGTACTTTTAATGTTGGTGTTTATCTCTGTAGGTTCATGAATTCATTGAGTGGCCATGTTCGCTCGGCAGGTAACCTGTTAATTAGCGCTACGTTGCAGCAAACCCCTGTTTTTGTTAAGTCTGCTTAGCTAATGTAGCAATTAGGCTAGGGGGCTAGCTTGTTGTTATTGGGAGTTAACTACAGGTTAACTAACACGGAGAGTGATTAACTCAACCAATGCCGTTCTTAACTGGAAGGTAATGGCCTCTTATAACGTGGTTTTCGCTGTTGACGTGGATGATCGATCAGAGCAGCCCAGCGTCTCCAAAGAGGCGTTTCAGGGTTCTTTAAAGCAGTGGGTTTTAAGAGTACTCCTCTCCCTGGGCAGCAGATACGGTTTCGAGAAAGTCCGATGGGGCTACAGGTTTTTCCACTCGAGAACTGTAAAAAGTGCAAGTCTTATAACAAGAGGCGCAGATTTCAGAGAGCTGCAAGAGAAAGCCTTCAGCGATTTTGAAGAGGAGCTTCTAAAATTCGCTCTCAATGACAAGACATCTCACGATCAACACAGACACCAGACAAGCCCGGCAAGCTGCGTGCACAACGCACTAAAGGAGATTCTCTTGGATTTCCAATGGGATAGACCCGACATAACATCTCCAACGAAATTAACATTGAGACCAAAAAGATCAGGTCGGAGCACCAAAAACATTTCTCTGGCAGAAGACGAGCTTTCGTGTATAGGGGGAAATGTTTTGTTTGTGTTGTCCACGTGTCCACATTCTAAGAGAGAGCTGGAGGAGTTCCTACACAGCAACAGCGCTGGAAGTCACAAGGATTTACCTGTCCTGCCAAAGCGTCTAGTAAATTTGCTGATTCAGCGGAAGGTTGTCCTTCATTGGGCTGACTGCAATCTAAACAAGGTTTGTTTACACCCCCCTCTTGTCATTTTACCCAAACGAATGCATATTCCTTAACTGTTGATTTGAATAATGCTGCATTTTTAACAGGGCACTGAGGAGTTTGATGACAACGTGGGCTTAAAAAGCATAATGGAAATTTTAGACTCAGTAGGTGGAAAAGTGATCCCTGTCCTGACCCATTGGTTGGCCCTAAAGTATGAACGTCCAAACATGGGCATTCTGAATGATAATGCCTTTCCACCTGGCTCTAGTATTGACTACATTTTGTCTTCTGAAAAAACATACCAGCGTAGCTTTCCAGCCCAAGCGGGAACTCTCTCCTGGGGTGCAGGTAACAAATATTGTTTTATTTTTACACTTGTAAAAAATTAAAACACTTCAGTACTTTAATTATTGACACCATCTTTATTTTTATTCCAGATGAGGACAAACAGATCTGCAGTGTATCATTTGAACCTGTGTCATGCACGCAAAGACTTATGTGTGCTCCTTTAGAAGTCAGTGTGAGAACTATTCTGCAAGGTTTGAACACCAGCTCGATATGTCAGTCAGTGTCCGAGTGCTGGGTCCTGTCATGCCAAGACAAACCAGAGCAACATCAGCTTGTTTTTCAGAGCTTGTTGAAGGAGCTCTCTGTTCAGGCATTTGCCATGGTGATTTTTTACATTTGTAATACATTATAATACAAATAAATTTTTTGCATCAAAATAAAAGCAAAGGAGCATGTTTTGGATTCAATGTATACATTAAAATGTGAGTTGCTGATTTTCAGCTTTATGCCCTCTGACTGTTTCTATAGCTAGCAGAGGTCAGTGAAGGAGATCTGGTCCGTTCTGCTGTCCTGTCAGTGCTGTCCCCCCATTCAGCTCTTCTGACAGTTCTCCAGCCTCTGGCCACTCAGTGTGAGGAGGTGCTGAACAGAAACCTAATTTCCTCAGAAACCACAGACAACTTCACTGACCTTCCTGACATTGTCAACAATGTCCTCAACACGATGTATGACATTATGAAGGATGACAATTGCTCAGGTGTGTCTTAAATAAGTAAATCGTTTTTAGTTGGCTGCTATGACCTTGTTTATCTGCAAATATTTATTAACTGACCCCTTTGCTGAAGTTGTTTTAATGGGCTTGCTTTTTAAAGGATGCACCCTAAAGCATGCAGCTTCTTTAAAACAGAATTAAATATTTAATTTAAAGGCTGCTTTGCCATAGTCTGGTATAAATGTTTAATGAAGCTTTAATTTCATGTGATGAGTGACAGTTTTAACTTGAATTGACAGCAGTTTATTTTTCAGGGAACCAATTAATTGATATACAGAAAAAAAATGTAATGTAATTTTTCTACAAAATAAATTAGGTTAGGAGTGTCACTATTGTCAGACTATTGATGTAGATTGCCTTGTTGAAGCACACTATCCTAAACACTCAGAAACGTAACTATTAAAGTGTTAATTCTGTGCATCTTGAAATGACAGCTGCTAACGCAGAAGAAATGAATTCATATCGGACTCCTGACTGGGCAAATCAAGAGCTCCAGCAGTGGACTAATCTAACAACAGATTTTAGAGAAGGCTGGTTTTGTCTGTCTGACCAATCTGGGATTAGCTGTCATCTGATGGAGTCAATGAGGTATTTGAATTTTTTAGAATTTCACCATGCAATACTGCAGAGTTTGATTTTATTTTGATTTAAAAAAAAAAACATGTTCCTGGTTGTTTCATACCCTAGGCTTTTGCATGCTGCTCCAGAAGAGAAAGAGCAAACAGAGGAACACGCTCAGATAGAGCTTACTCACACTCTAGCTGAGCTGTATCAAAGCAATAGAGTTGGAGCCAACGCTCGCCCAAAAGGCAAAAAAAGTTAGTATGTCTATACAATGGCAGTTATTAAAAAAAAGGCAATTAATTAAAATTTGCCTACTACAGTATGCAAGCATGATTGACGTAGCATTGACATGGTGAATCAGTTCAGTTTACTCATGACTTCCTTTGCTTTTTAGGAGGTTCTCAACGTACACCAGTAAGACAAAAGATGAAAACAATGAGCCGTTCCTTGCAGATGCTGAATGCTGCTCGCTTTAATATAAAAGAACAGAAGAGTCAGGCAGAAGTGGACCTTCCCAGCACTGCTAGAGGAGCTGAGAAGCATGGCAAGCGACACTCTGGTGAAAGGGCTAAAACAGGCCCCATGTGTAAGTTAAGCATTTTCTGTTAATTTGTGTAAAAAAAAAAATAGCTTATGTAATTACAGCAATTATATTAATTACATGAATTAAATTACAGCCTTCAAAAGTGAAGAGGAGCTGTCTTCCCATTTGAAATTGAGATATCAACAGGCTGTGGAGGACCGGAGTTTGTCTCTTCTTGTTCAGGTCCAGAATTTTCTCTCTGTTGTGAAAACCTTCATCAAAAGTAACAGTGATGTAGAGGTGAGTGAGAAGTGCACTTATCAGATGGTTAACCAGTTACGTGAGCTCACATTTTTAAGGCCTGTGCATCAAACTGTGAAAATTATAAATACTAGGGTATTAATGTGTTCTTGTGGTGTGTATTACAGAGTATTTGTTAGGCCTACATCTATGTTACCGAAGACAGGTTGCTTTGACTACGTCTAAAAAAAAACAGTTGAAACATTTTTATGATTACTAAAATGTTTAGTGATTCTGTTGGATGATACAGATGTGGTTTGAAGCATCTCTTTAATTTATAACCCTTACTATTATTATTATTATTTTGTTTGTCTTGGCAGGCTTCGTTTTCAGATTTAATCGAGAAGAACCTTTTGAAAAGTGCCCAGTCTGTCCGACAGCTTTATGGAAGTGCTTCAGACACAGAAAGTAAAATCAGAGAGTATGTTCTATTTAGTTTTTTACTTTACAGTTCTTATACACTGATCAGGCATAATATTCAAACCTCCTGTCTAATATTGATTCAATACCTCACTTGCCACCAAACAGCACAGACTTCACAAAACCTCTAGGGAGTTCTGTGGTATCTGGCTTTGAGATTATGGCAGCAGATCATTTAAGACCTCTAAGTTGCAGAGTGAGGCCTCTGTGGATTGAACTATTTTTCTTGCACATGCCACAAATTATTGTTATGATTAAAATATGCTGAAAGAGGTCACTGCCATCAGGGAATACCATTGCCCTGAAGTGGTGTACAGCGATGTTTAAGTAGGTGGTTTGTGTCAGAGGAACATCTGCATGAATGCCAGAACCCAAGGTTTCCCAACAGAATGTTGGCCAGATAACTCTAGCTCTGGTGTCATCTCCTAACTGTCAGCGCAGCACATGCACTTGGGCATCCTCATGATTCATTGGACGAGGACCCCTTCTTCCATTGCCCATTCTGATGCTCACTTGCGTATTGTAGGCATGTTTAGTGATTGAAACTGAACATGTCTTCAGTAGGCATCCCCATACACAGTGATGCAGTGTGTGTTGACACCTTTGTATTATTATTTGTGCTTCAGTGACTTCTGTGGACTTGGACCAAGCATGCTTACCCCTGTGTGTCAGTGGTAATTTGGGTAGTTACTAACCACTGCACACTGGGAACAGTCCACAAGATCTGCCACTTTATAGACCCAGTCATTTAGTTGTCAAAGTTGCACGAATACTTATCCTTTCCCATTTTTCCTGCTATCAATAACAAGATAAGCAATGTTTTCACTTATCAGTGATTTTAACATTGTGGCTGATTGGTGTACTGACATGCTTACAGAGTAAAACTGAAAATGCTATATCTGACAAATAATTATTGTTCCTCTAATATTTTTGTGATTTTTTTTTTTTTTTTTTTTTTTTTTAAAGTTGTCAGCTACAAGTACTTCTCAGACTTGAGGTGTACAGACAGCCATCTTCTGATCAAGACCCAGATGATGTAGAACAGATGGTGGAGGAGGTAAGATTTTTTGTTTTTGTTACAATTCAAATGAGCTCAGTTCATATCAGTAATCCTTTAATAACTAATGTTTTTTAATAACTATGTGTGTTGTGTGCTGAAGACTAAATGTAGGGCAATCAAGAAGTATTAGGTGTAATCTCTTCTACTGATATTCCACTTAGGTGGCTGGAATGCTGCGGATAATATCTTTGACAAATGACCCTGTCTACTTGTCCAAGTTCATGCAGGAGGAGGTTTTGCCTTTGTATGTACTTTTTGCTGTGATAATTTGAAAAAGATGTAAGTAAACTGATCCTGTTAAACTTAGTTATTCCCATTACATGTAATATATCTTAGGTGCCTCAAAGACATTCCAAAGATCCTGGCAGACATCTACCACAGTCTTGGCACGCAGTTGCCAGAGGTACTTGTTGCCGTCCTGCCCTCTGACTTTTTCAGCGATGACTCTATGGCAAAGGACAGTGTTTCTGTAAGCCCCTCTCCTCTCTCAGCCACACAGAGCATGGCCTCTAGTGTTGGAAATCGGCTTGAGGAGTTACGCAATCGTTCTGCTAAAAAGAGAAGGTGAGTTATTCAGTGGTACCCAAACTGGTCTTAAGGGACAATGAGACATGTTGGCTCTGTTGTTGTTATACATGGAATATACATGTGTGTGTTTGAAATTAAAATTTGCGTTTTCAGAAGCAGTATACTTTCACGTCACAAGAGCATGACAGATGCTTCACAGACCCTACGGCAAATAGAGATGCCCAGAAAATCCACTAGACAGGTGAAACATCTATACATGCTCTTTTAGTTTTTCTTTTTTTTCCCCTTTAAAATGTCATTACATTTCTTTCCCTTGGTTTGACAGACAAAGCCAAAAATGTGTATTTCTTCAGAGAAAAAAACGGTGAGGGACATACCACCTCAAAAACAAGCAGTTCAAGGTAAGTCCTCCAAAATCTCACCTTTATTATGTAAAAAACATCTAGTTTTGCTGCATATATTATTTTGTTTTTTTTTTATAGAGGTGACAAAGGTGAGGAGAAACCTCTTTAACCAGGAGACAGTATCTCCCTCAAAGAAAGTGAAAATGCCTCGCAGCCAGTCTGTGTCAGCATTAGAAAAAATGAAGAAACGGAAGCGATCACAGACGGATGATGGTAAATACATTTGTTCCCTTTAAGCTGCGGCAGGACAATTCCCTGCCGTGCTAGCGTTAGCCATGTTAGCCGTTTCAGATACAGAACGCCGGTACCGATACTGTACTTTAACTCTGACTTGCAGGTTGTGCAGGTCACCGTGCTGTTTGTGTGTCTAGAGTGAATTATCTCCCCACACACGTGATGTGTGTCTGTTTTCTCTGCTCCATGTCTCTGGTCTTGTTGTGGTCTTGTGTTTAGATTCCCCTCACGCCAACAGTACCACCCCTTTTATGAAAGGACTATAATTGGTTAAATCGAGGAAGGCGTGTCAGTGTAAGCCAATCAGAGCCAGAGATTGCATTGGTACACAAGGGAGGGCAGAGAGAGCGAGAGAGAGGGAAGAAACACGACCAGTCGACTTTTCTCAGGGGCTGTTGACTCATGCCCGAATATATGTACAGTTCCAAGAGCGTATAGTGAAAAACCTGGTTGTGTGTTGGTAAAAACCAAAATGCTTATTTTATAGTGTAAACCCTAAATATGTCCCCAAATATGCTCCCAGAACACTTCAATTTAATGCATTACCATTAAAGAAACCGTAAAGGTAAATAAAAAATTTAGCATTAGCTTAAAAAAAAGAGTTAGCATTAACATTTAGCATTAGCAGTGAGCGGCAAGACAAAACAAAGACTCGTACACAAAAGATGTTAAAATAACTCTCTACCCACATGTTTAGACACAGCTTCGTAATACTAAATAAACGTAGATACAAGTTTAAAACAACTTTTCAGTGTATTATTGCCAGTGCTGGACTGGTTCCCAGAAAAATACAGTTTGGTTCCCAGAAGGGACGTGCGTGCGTGCGGCTGACCTCTTATCCAGAGCGACGTACATCAGTGCTTAAGAAGTCCACAACTGTTTCTTACCTGAAAAACAGCTTAAATCCGA
>JBBJLR010000133.1:10979092-10996909 GCA_037577145.1 Brachypetersius gabonensis
ATTCATGTTTGTGGCTGTAATGTGGCAAAATGTGGCAAAGTTCAAGGGGGCCGAATACTTTTGCAAGCCACTGTAAGTAGCACTCTTGAATGAATCAAGATCAAGAATGAAATAAGCACGCAATCCTTAGGTCATGTGGATTGTATGTGCATTTAATAGTAAGTTGTATTAAGTTTCTATATATAGTGTCTGCTCTAATGTCTTGTGTGCTCTTGTGTAGACGGAATCCGGGCCAGTGGAGACAGCTGCAACCACTGCTTCCTCGACTGCTGTGGAGGAGGGTGAAGAAGGAGAGGGTGAGACCTGCTCTATATGTTTTGAACCCTGGACCACTTCAGGCGAGCATCGTCTGGCCACACTGCGCTGTGGCCATTTGTTTGGATTTACCTGTATCGACCGGTGGCTGAAAGGCCAAGGAGCCAAATGTCCGCAGGTTAGTTTTCCTCTGACAGATACAAGAGCGTGTTTTAAATGCTGAATATTACACAATATTACAAACTGTGGTGTAGCATAAAACAAAGACTTTTGAGAGTTGTTTCGTAAGTGTTTTGGAAATCATAAGGTTTTGAATAGCAATGTCTTCTGTCTCATTTGTAGTGTAATAAAAAGGCCAAGCGGGCTGATATTGTCTTGCTTTATGCACGTAAACTGAGGGCAGTGGACAACACAGAGCAGGAGAGTTTAAAAAGGTATAGTAATGTGGGTTTTCAAGTAGTATAAAACATTTTTCATTGTTTTTCTGAGCTTGTTTCAGATGACTGAAGAGGTTTGTGTGTTGTATGTGTGTCTAGGTCATTAGAGCAGGAGAAGAGCTTGCGGAGGAAGGCAGAGCTGGAATCTGCTCAGTGTCGTCTGCAGCTGCAAGTAGTAACAGATGAATGTGGGAAACTCAGGAGAGAGGTTCAGGTGAGACCTGTGTGCATACACTTCCTATTATTGCCCTGTTTGTTGCTAAACATTTGTTTCTCAGCTCTTACACTTTAAAACATGGTGTGTGATCTGTGTTATATTTGTGGTTTATTTGTAATCCCTTTGAATGATCCACAGGGATCAGTACTAGGCCCATTACTGTTCTCCTTATACATGCTGCCCTTGGGTCAAATAATTAGAAAACAAGGAATAAATTATCATAGCTACGCTGATGATAAACACATATATATCTATGGAGCCAAATAACACAAGTCCACTAAATAAACTCTCAAACTGTATATCAAATATTGTTAATTGGATGAATAGCATTTTTTAACTAAATGAAGAAAAAACTGAAACTCTTATAATTGGCAATGTATCAAAGAAAGGACCTATTTTAAAAGCATTAGGAAACTTATCTTTGCAGTCAAAAGAGGAAATCAGAAATCTGAAGGGGAAAGTTTTAAGTTGCATATAAATAAAATAAAATTAAGACAGCTTTTTTTCATTTAAGCAATACATCTAGAGTTAGAAATTTTCTCAAACATCAGGATGCTAGCCAAAGTACTGACGCATATGAAAAAAAGAGAACATACTGTATATCTCCTGTTTTAGCTTCACTACATTGGCTACCGGTCTCATTTAGAACAGATTTTAAAATCCTTTTACTGGTCTATACAACCTTAAACGGTTTAGCACTTTGCATACAGTTTAAACTGTCTGGAGAAATACACCCCAAATCAAGCCTTAAGATCATCAAAGGCAGCTTTACTGAAGATTCCTAAAATAAACCAAAAAAAGCCTTGAGTTTTTATGCCCCAAAACTCTGGAATACAATACCGACCGATATCCGCCAGGCATCCACAGTAAATAGTTTTAAAAAAATATTACATTACTTAATCTGGTCTTGTTCTTATTTTTTTTATCTTGTTTATCTTATTTATTGAACTATTGCATTATTTGTGTTGCTATCTTGTTTTATTTTCTTATCATTTTTATATTTTCATTTTATATCATTTTTTCATATTTATATTTCTTGTACTTTGTATGTACATTTTGTTTAAATCTATATAACATAGTATATTATCTTTTGTTTGAAAAGTGGTGTTTAAAAAGTGCTATAAATAAAGTTTATTATTAATAATAATAATAATAATAATAATATCACATTTTAAAAGATTGTGATTTTAAAATGAAAAGTGCTGTTGGACTGTTGTCTGCAAGCATGCTCAGCAAGATGATACATTGTCTATTCAATGCCGTTCACCTGTCTGTGTGTTATATTTGCATATAGAACACAAGGTTCTGTCATTGCACCATGTGTCTGCATGTCCTGTAAAACATCTATGTCTCTTGTTTTCTGTCCACAAGGAGTTGAGGAGGTTGATGGCTCAGACTGCTTCTACCTCCTCTCAGTCCCAAACCTCTACTTTGTCACTGTCTCAGAGACAGGAGTCCATTAGTGGAGGACATTATGTTTTCTCAAAAGCAGTTCTTGTTTCTCAAACTGGAGGCTGTCGTGTGCTGTCTTACTGTGAGCCCCTCAGCTGTCTATTGGCCTCTCAGCCTTCCCCCCACGCCACCCTGGTGCCTGGTGAGTATTTGTAGAAACCTGCGTTATCATTTCATATCATAAGTATTTAAACATGCATAATATCCTTTCTCTGTTCTGTCTATCATTTTTTCTGTCTCTCTCTCAGGATATGGAGTGAAAAAGATTAGCGCTGTGAATATGAAAGCCAGTCAGTATGTTCCAATCCATATTAAACAGATCAGAGGTCTTGCCTTCAACAAACAACAAGATAGCTTGCTGCTGTCTGCTGCTCTTGATAACACCGTCAAACTCACCAGGTATGCAACTGGCTTTGCTCTATGCCAGTATTTCCCAGCTGTTGAAATCCCTATGCATTGTGAGTATACTCCCCTGATGCCATGTTTTTCTCTACAGCTTATGGACTAACACTGTGGTTCAGGCCTATAACACTGGTAAACCAGTCTGGAGCTGCTGCTGGTGCCATGACAACAACAATTACATCTATGCTGGGCTGAGCAACGGCGCTGTGCTGGTGTATGACACCCGAGACACCAGCACTCATGTACAGGAGCTCGCCCCAATCCGTTCCAGGTACCTCAGGAAACTGAAGGACTGCTTTAAAAAAAATGATCTAAAGTGATCTGTCCACTTTGAAATGTGATTTTCTTTTAACTAATTCATTATTTTACCATGCCATGAGAATTCTTGGAGGAATGCTGGTTAATTGTTTTAAAGCAAAAATGCATAATTTATGTTGCTGGACATTTTTGGACACTGACAATGATCATGTTTGAGTTGGGGAATCAGTTTAGAGCAGCTTTATATGTATTGTATATGTGACACTGCTGTGTGTGTGTGTGTGTGTGTGTGTGTGTGTGTGTGTGTGTGTGTGTGTTATGATATTGCTCAATTAAGCAGACGGCGCAGCATAACAGTGCTTTTAGTTTAATTTTAAGGGACCTAATATTTACATGTCATTTTTCTCCACAAGATATTGTACTTACAGTAAATATATCATAGACTACATCTCTGAACATTTTGTGCTGTTCATTTATAAAAACAATTTTTTTAAGTATTTCATTCATTCTGGTTTCAGTTGTCCTATTGTGTCCCTGTCCTACCTGCCCCGTGCTGCCTCCAGTCTTTTCCCCTGTGGTGGCCTCATTGCTGGCTCCCTTGAGGGGGGATGTTTCTGGGAGCATGTAGACGGCACTACCTACACACCTCACATTTTGCCATTAGAGTCTGGGGGCTGCACAGATATACAGGTGGAACCGGAGAGTAGACACTGCTTGGTCACCTATAGACCTGGTGAGGGGGGGAATGGCTTTCTTTAAATATAAAAATATTGAATGATGTGTAGATTTGATTCACAATTTGTTTATATCAGGGGTGCACAAATCATGACCTGTAAAGCTGATTGTCTGTCTGTCCAGGTCGTGCAAACCCATCTCTCCGCTGTGTTTTAATGGAGCTCAATCGAAGCCCTCAGACCGACTCTTCCCAAGCACCTGTCTGCTCCTGCTCTCCTGTCCAGACCTTCACCGCTGGCTCCTCTTGCAAACTGCTCACAAAGAATGCAGTGTTTAAGAGTCCTGCTGGCGAGGGTTCCACACTGGTGTGTGCAGGAGATGAGGGATCCAATTCGACTATGGTGGGTTGTTGTTTTTGTTACGTTTGAGTGTATGTTAACTAACATCATTGCCTGAGAGAAAGGGGCACTCAAATTACTCTGCTTTCATTGTAGGTGTGGGAGGTTGGAAGTGGCGCCTTGCTTCAGAAGCTGCCTGCAGATCTTCCTGTATTGGACATCTGCCGTTTTGAGGTGAACCAGGAACACTACTTGGGCTCTCTGACTGAGAAGATGCTCAAGATCTATAAATGGGAGTGAGCAGAGAAGCACCCGGAGAAGGTGTGTAGGTGTTACCTGTGTGAGACATTTGAGTTAATAATGAACCCTTTTGAGGATGGTGTTCCTGTCTGGACGTTTGAACACAGATCACAGAGCCTACGTCTAATCTTGTTTTTGTCATCTGAATCAAGTGAATGTCTTCAGGGTATAAACTTTGTGATTAAGGGAATATAAAGGCTTGGCATGTGACTCCTTTGTGTTGGAATAAGTTACCAAACCCAGAACTTGTATTGTCAACATTAACAGCTCATGGTTGAAGAAAATCAGGAATTTCTCGTGTGCTGCTGCCATTTTCTTATACTTGTTTTCACCATGCTGTAGGAGGGAATGGTGGCATCTTTCAGTGGGTTAACTTTGTTTTGAGGCAATGGTTTGTCTTCTGTTACATTCTCTCCTAATCTACACCAGTTTCTCACAACACAGCAGAAGTAAATACAGCAGAACTGGACAGTGCAAGGGAGTGGCATGCCTGCATATTTCCCTGTGTATTTGTATGTCATAGCAAATGTAAATATGTAAATGCATTTTTAAATTAATGTTTGTGTGGTTGTTATGCTTAATAAAAACTTATAACGTTTATGGATGTGTTTAAGTCTTTTGGAGTTGTTGATAACATTTATCATCCCTTGATGCTTTATAACTCCGTTTCAATTTCATTCTCCCATTACCCTTGGGTTACATTTAGTGGGCATGAGGAACATGGTAGGATGATAGTGAAGGGCAATCTTAGTCCTTCAGCAGACCAAGACATTTTGGACAACGCAATGCTTCTGACTTTGTGGACAGTTTGGGGAAGACCCTTTTCTATTCCAACATGACTGTGCCCTAGTGCACAAAGCAAAGTCAATAAAGACATGGTTGAAAGAGTTCGGTGTGGAAGAACTTGACTGGCCTGCACATAGTCCTGACCTCAACACCTTTGGGACAAATGAACGAAGATTGTGAGCCAGGCAGGCTCATCTGGCATCACTGCCCGGCCTCATAAATGTTCTACAGAATGAATGGGCACAAATTCCCACTAGATCTTGAAGAAAGCCTTCCAAGTAGAGTGGAAGATTTTAGAGCTGCAAAGTACGTAGAGGCGGGGTTAAAGCAATATGTAAAATAAGACTTATTCATAGGGTTATGCACGGAATTTTAATCTCTCAAATCTTTGCTATGATTACGTCTTAATTGGCTGGTTTGTGCAGGGAGTGCACGTATAGGTGTGGGTCCCTCAGTGAGGCGTGCAGCAGTCTCTACGTGTCCTCTCTTATAGCTCCTCTCTCACGCAGGCGCGGACTCCGCTGCCCCGGCTGCCGTAGCTAACGTAGTTTACCGAAGATGGCGGCGTGTAGACGTGTGCAGCTTCTCTTAGTCTTCGTGGTGCTCTGTGCTCGTATCCGTTCCACTCAGGGAGTGAAGCCGCAGGGCAGCATTAATGATAATTTAGCAGAAACCCCCGACATTGGTAAAAACCCCGGAGTCTCGCTGCAGGACGGGAAGCTGGCGGCCGCGGCAGGGGCCTCTCAGCCTCGCCGGAGCACCGGGTGGAAACTGGCGGAGGATGAGGCCTGCCGGGAGGACCTGACCAGGCTGTGTCCCAAACACTCCTGGAACAACAACCTAGCCGTGCTCGAGTGTCTGCAGGACCGAAAAGAGGTGAGCGGGCCCGGAAGTTGGACCCTGTTTCTGGGTTGGGTGTGCCGGTAGAGCCGGTAGAGATGAACAGGACCCGGGCAGCTAGAGCGGTCCTTCTGTGGGAGGAGAGGGTGCTCTGAGTGCTGCCTCACTGTTTGTGTGTGCTTCAGTATGACTCACTTCTGCAGTAATTTATCTCAACTACACCACAGAGTAGCTTATTTAACGCTGGTGGGTGGTTTGCCTCAAGTTAGTTATCATTATCTGTGGTGTCTTCTCTAGCTAAACTTCACAGACTGCTCTTGTTTGGAGGCACCAACTTGGTAACTGACGTTAGCAGCAACAGCGCTCGTAATTCTCAAAATAAACCTCGTTTAAGTGTTAAAACTGGTTAACTGGGTTTGCTCTATGGTTGTTGTGGTGCAAATAAACCTGGTAAAGCAGAGACTGCTAACTTCCGCCCTGTAACCAGAGGGATTCGCTAGCTGGCTAATGTTAGCTGAGAAAACAGAGTTGTGCATGAAGTTACAGATCTTTTCACCTAAACAGCATTGCCCGTACAAGCTGCCGGGGAAGTTGTGTCCTCCTGCTGTTTATTACTCGCAACTAATGAAAATAGTGACCGTAGTGTCTGCTGAACATTTCTAATGCTCAGCTTCATTGTCTAACCAGGGAGGTTTGTCTAGACAGCAGTGAAGTCTGTTTTACTACACTGTTAAATAATCTTGTTACCCACTATCGTAAGCTGTGTGTGTGTGTGTGTGTAAATTCAACACCCCTCACAAGACAAATTAAGTTATATCATTCTTGGCTGTTAGGCAATTCTGTGATAAACAAAATGATACAATGAAGATTAAAATTGCCACAATAACTTAAATCTTTACAACCATCTCCTTTGTTTTTTCCCCCCTTTTGCTGTGAACTAATCCATTTCTCCTTGAATTTCGCTGACTGTCTGTTAGATGTCTTTGGTCTCATGTTGGGGTAAATCTATGATTTATCTCATCTATGAGTGAACAGTGAATCACTGTATTCTCTGTTCATCCACCACTATTACTGCCCACAATGAACTGTTGAATGCTGAACTGATACTGCCTGACACTGCAGAGCATCATGAATCAAACTGTGATGTTGCACACAATGACAGTGACAACAGAATTAAGAAAAAAAGGTGTGAAGTATTTGATTCTTTTGGCAGGTTTCTCTTGGTCTAAAAAGATGGAAGACCAGATTGTGTTTTCGGTTTCTTTCTCTTGGCAGCCGTGTGTTATCCTTACACTGATCAGCCCTGTTGGCAACAGAAACCAGCGAGTCTTTTTCCAGAAAAGGGACGAGTTGCTCGTACCCAAGTGTAATTGGAATTGTGGGGCTTCATTCACTGTCTCCTGTCTGAGTTGGTCATTTTATCCTTGTTTTCACTACTTTGGAAGATCTATAAAAAGATGGGTTGTCTTAATGAAAGGCTTTGGCACAGACTGAGGGAGTTACTGAGAAAGTTTATTGTTGGCAGAATTGTGGAAAGAGGGTCGAATGTTTTGGAAGGCTCTTCTTTTAGTAAAATGATATGAATGTTCTCTTTGATGCTCGGGCATCTGGAAGGACTGATGAGACACAGCTTTGACTGTGCTCCTCAAATTGCCAATGAACCAAATGTTGTGTGTTTACTGTCAGTATTTTAAGTTTTATATGCCTTGTGACCCACTGGCCTACTTTTGCCCATAACAGTGATTGTAGGTTTCAAAGTGGTGTTTATGACGTGTAGTAAAATGCAGTAAACCTGTAGTTGCTGAATGCAGGCTGTGTGCAGTATAAATGTTGGGAGTTTCTTGATCTTTTTACCCCTGTAATGAGACCACAGTTTAATGAGTGTGAATCCCTGGTATGCCTTTGCTGTTGTCTGTGTTCGAGTGAGTTGTGAATGGGGTTGAAACAGGTTGCACTGTGTCTGATAGGATTTGGGTGCCATTTTTAGTAGCAAGGCACCACTCATCAAAGCCTAGCTACAGTCTGCACGTGATTGAAATATTCCGGCACTGCAGTCCTTGATGCCTTTGTTGTGTGTGTTTGAGTTTCAGCTGTTCAGAGAACTACATTGAGAACTACATTCTAAAACTACATTGTTTTAAGGTGGATGAGAGGGTTCCTGACTGTAGCTTGATGTTTGACGTACTGTGGTGACAGGGGTCTAAGACAAGATTTCCCACTACTGTATTTAGCCAAGGCAGTGTGCCTAAGCTACTTGATATGAGCACCTGCTATGATTGTGGGTTCTTGAGTATGTTTGTTTTTTCATTCTTCTCCACTTAATTAACTAGTGATGGCAGTTTAAAGGTTTGAGCCACTTAAATGTGAGTAGTTAGTGTGGACTGTGCCATTGTTGAATATTTGTTGTTAATGTTCCCTCATGATAGACATGTAGGGCGTTTCTTATTGACTGTTCTGCATCTAAAATTAGCTTAAACAAAGTTAAACATTTTAGGTATCTTTGCATTAGACAAGGATGTAAACGCCTGTTATCCTGTCAAAGTCTTACTAAAGATAAGACTGTTTAACTGGCATAAAAATTGTATTTGCACCAACATATTGCAGGATTCTGGTTAATTTCAGGCTTAACATTTAATGTAGGTCAGGTCGGGTTTGGACACAATTTTTTCATCCTCTTGCTGTGGTCTAACTCTAAACTTGATGTGGTTTGGGCTGGAGTTGGACAGATAATTCCTGCGCTGTATTTACGCTCAGACCGAAATTTCAGTCCTGATTAAAGCTCTAGTGCATAGTGAGAATAATGCTCTGGCATCTGTGAAACTAGAGACCTAGTTTCCCCAAGCTCCTTCACACTGAATTAATTTTAGCTCTTAGAAATTTTAGCATCTCTGGCTACTCTCCAAGTCTCAGCCTTTCTTTGTGGTATAGAGGGGAGGGAGACTATAAGTGAGTGAACATGTGAGCCTTGCCCATTGCAATTCCCACTCTGCTCCTTACTGGGAAAGTTATTCTTTTTTCTGTGTTTGAGGCCCCTAAGCAAATTCTCTGACATCAGCCTCCTCTGTCCAAATTCTTACCTTAAGGTAGAGCTGGGCGATATGGCCTAAATATTTCACAGTATTTTAATCCACTTCCCCTCCGCTCTGCAAAATCAAAGTACAGATGACAAATAAATGGTTCAAAACAAGTTTTAACTTTTTGTTTTTGTATTACTTTAGGGTTAAAGTTTAATCTGACACGTACTTTGGGTCTAAAACTTTTAGCATGTTAATGAATCCTGGCTTTTCTACCGTATTAATGAAGCCCCCTGAGTGAAGTCGACTGGTTGTGTTTATTTTTCCCCTCTCTGTGTGCGCAATACAGTCTCTGCCACTGATTGGCTGACGCTGACACGCGTTCCTTGACTTAACCAATTATTATAGTCCCTTCATAAAAAGCCAGTACAGTTGGTGCGACGGTAGTCTAAACACAAAACCACAACAAAATGAGGGACACAGCAGAGGAGACAAATGACATGTGTGGGGACACTTCACTCTAGACCAGTGCTGGACTGGCCATTGGGCATACCGGGCATTTGCCCGCTCGGCTGCTGGTAAATTTGGGCCGGCACTCAATCCCTTTAGCATCACCCACATCCCTCTGGAATGACGGGCCTAATTTTTAGTCCCAGTCCGGCCCTGTTCCAGACCACACAAACAGCACATCCTGCAAGTCAGTGTTAAACTACAGTAACTGTACCGGCGTTCTGCACAGCATCTGAAACGGCTGCACTGCTTAAGCTGTCGGATTTGTTTGGTCTGTGTCCAACGGCACAAAACCGAACCAGTTCCATATTACAGGTGTAGAAAGACCTTTCTTAGGCACAAACACTGCTACAGTAGTAGATGTAGACCTTTCTTTCCATGAGGACAGAAATGGGTGCGTGAGGCTGACGACTGACTATTCATGCACTTTCGAACACAAAGCAAAAATAAACATGTAAAATAAGTAATAAATTCGATTTTCATAAAAGTACATCGTCCTGAACTGTGCATTCGAATTAATTGATAAAATCGACATATTGCCCGCCTCTACCTTAAAGCCATCCACTGGGGTTTGTATCAATATCCATTCTGTTCATATATGCCTTGTTATTTGTGACAGTAATTCCAGTTGCCACAGGAGCCTGGAGCACTTTTCCTACACTTTTAATTTAAATTTAAACACTAATGTAAACAAAGCAGGTAGAATTTTTTCATGTATAATTAAGGGTCTGCTTAACAGACTATTGAATCTCTGGCCCTTTGCCTCAGCTGTATTAAGATAAGTTATGCCTTTATTGTCATTGTACTGAAGCAGGATGCTACTCATACAATGAAATTGTAGGGACTACTTAACAGTATTGCACATCAGTTAGATCAGGGGTGTCCAGCACAGCTTGATGGTTCTCCTCAAAACACATTCACTAAACCTGACAATTAACTGGTGAGGTGAACCAGTTTCTGAGCAAGCAAATCATCAAAACATGCTGGCCCACAGCCCTACAGGACTGGAGTTCGACACCCCTGATTTAGAATGATCATTTAGGTGGTATACAGTGAGTGGCACCTGGAATTAAACAGCTACTAAAAAAACAATAAGTAAGACAAAAAGCTGTTCCCACTATTAACTTTCTTTCATATTTTTACTGAAAAAAAGCGGTTCTGTGATTCTTTGAGATATTGCAAAATATAACTGTGATCAATTGGTTCCAGTTTCTCCAGTGCAGTAGACCCTCACACTGCCAAAGCAAAGGACTACTAGTGGGATGCTGAAATTGTTATTTAACTATGAGTTGTTGCAGGGTATTGTTGATTTGAAGTGAGAAAGCTGCCAGTACTTCAGAGTCTCATTAATTTTATTGCTAGTCAATGGGTACATCACTATTCACTTCATAACTTTTTGCTTGCTATTACGTTCTGCTACAATAATCACTGCAGTGAAAATAAGAGATATTTCAAGTCATGTGAATATACTGACAAGGATATTTATTTACTGATGAAGTGGGAACCTTCTTGAGCTCCACTGCTTCACAATAAAATCTTTAGTATTTATACAGCTTCACCCATCTGGATGGGTAATGTTTAATGAACAGTTAAAAAAATGTATGTTTGCATCTGAAGTCCTGCTTTCATGAGAACAGGAGTAAATTTCCATGAGGACAGAAATGGGTACGTGAGACTGATGACAGACTATCCATACACTTGTGCACATTCGAACACAGCATTTTGAAAGTAAAAATAACCAGTTAAATAGGAATCTGGGTTGAGTGTACTGTTTTGTGTTTCCCATGGACCTAGCTAATTTGTTTCTCTGTCTTGTTGGTCCAGACAAGATTGTTTGACTTAGACGATTATTTTTACTGCAGCTTGCTTAGATCTTGTGCTAGATCACAAAATCTGGAGGCGATGGGATTGAGAAAGCCACAACCCTCCACCCTGTTTCGTTTCACAGTTCAGACAATGAACTGCATAGATACTCCTCAAAGAATGGCAAGTTTAAAGCACATTTTACCAATACAAAAATATTCCTGTCATCTAGACCCCTTGCAAATATAATTTGTTGAGCTTTCATTATCTCCCTGGAATTTGTTCTCAGACACGTCTAGCTGCCGTGGTTTTGACCAAGTCGAGTTACCTCTGAAATAAACACTGACATTTCTCTGTGGGGGCTGACTATGCTTTTCTCACAAGGGTTAATAACTACTTCACCTGTTAGCAAAGTGAAAAAAGCCGCAATGGTTGATCAAAATTAAGTGGAATTCAGAAAAGTCATTGGTATGTTTACAAAAGCTAACTAGAATGCGGTCCACCTGGTAACTAATCATATAGAGGGCAGAACCTCTTTAGACTCTATGTCGACTAGTCTTGTCTTGGACCCAACTAAGGTAGTCTTGACTACAGCTTTACTTGGTTAGCAAATGTTTGCAGTTCTTAACCAACTTTTGTCTCTTTTTACTCTGCAGGATACAGAAATTTCATCTGATTGTAACCATGTAAGTGTCAGTTTCTCAGCAATTTCTTTTGTCACGTATTTCTTTTGTAATACATATGCATGTGCGTGTGTTTCTTAAATGAGAGGGACATACTCACTAGAAGCTCTACGGTTTATTCATATTTTCAGTGTGATTTATTTATTTTTTAAAATTAACCAAAGTTTCCCTCATAGGTCATTTGTTGTTGGCTTTGTTGGTAGTAGCCCTAAATCCTGAATGCAAGATTGTAGAATTCTTATTGTTTTGCCTGAGCTGTTCATTTACTGTAATAATTACTGTTACCCTTAGCTCCTGTGGAACTATAAGCTGAATCTGACGACGGACCCAAAGTTTGAGTCTGTGGCTGTGGAGGTGTGCAAGAGCACTATCGGTGAGGTGAGTGCCCTGATCTCAGAGTGGTTTTTGTGGAGTAGAGATGGGTGACAAATATTCACAGCGTCATTAAAAAATTAGCATTGTATAAATTGTCTTTTAATGCTTAATTAAAACAAATCATTGATTTAAAACAAGTTTTACTGAACCTCTCAAGATCTCTGTAATAACCATCTGAAGATTTGTGCATTATGATTTTATTATAGTTCTTTGTCTTCTCAAATAGTTTTTTAAAATTTTAGTTTTTTTGTTTTTATTTTTTGCACTATTGCTGTTTGGCTAGTATTTTAGTTTTTATTTCATGTAGTACTTAATTTCAAATAAATTGTTCTTGCTTCCTGAATCAAAGGAATAGTTTGACATTAAATCCAACTTACATAATTTTCTACTTAGTCCAGAAATGGTTTATTAGCCCGGGCAAGTTTGGTGTCCAAATTTTCTTTAGTTTAGTTTTGGAACTAGGAGGCTTACATTGCTAACAAACACTACAAGAAAAGAGTCACCCAAGTATTTTTTCAAAATTTCTATCAACGCCCCCCAATCTGCATACAGGTCTTTATTAAAGTGGTGTGGACTTTATAATGGTTTTTTAACGCACTATGGGTTGATGTGGGTCGGCACCTAGCTAATCCTAAAATTCAGCCTTATTTTCCTACTCGCTCCCTCCACACCTCCAAGGATATTGTCTGGCTCTGCCATCTTAATACACAAGGCAAACCCAGTCAAGACCCTCTTGGTTAAATGAGCTGCCTTAGTCCACAAGAGCAGCAGAATCCCTCTTTACCTTCTAAAACCTCTTGACTCATCTGTTCTGAGATCTCCT
The DNA here is from genome assembly GCA_037577145.1 of Brachypetersius gabonensis. NCBI lineage: Eukaryota > Metazoa > Chordata > Actinopteri > Characiformes > Alestidae > Brachypetersius > Brachypetersius gabonensis. The sequence continues at coordinate 10,992,261 of JBBJLR010000133.1, forward strand.
TTCCTAATGCACCAGCTTCTTTAACTGCTCTTACATAAAGACTTAGCACTTAGTACTTTCCTCTTCTTCTCACACTGTCTTGAAACTTTTGAGTTTGAGTTTTGGGGACATTTCTGAAAGATTTGAGTGGTTTGTGACTTCTAGTTACTCTTGTAGTTGCTGAACTAAAGAAGCTAAATGTGGACTAAAACCATGTCTTGATTAAAGTTGTGTAAATCGTAAATAATAGGTTTAAAGCGTACAAGACAGTTTTTCTTTCAATAGAAAGTACTGATGAGAACACGTACATGTTGCTGTTTTGCTTTTAGCAAAAATTAAAAGGTCTTCATGCTTACAGATTAAGGAGTGTGCTGCAGAAGAGCGGGGAAAAGGCTACCTGGTGTCATGTTTGGTAGATCACCGCTCCAACATTACTGAATACCAATGCAGTCAGTACATTACAAAGATGACCAGCATAATCTTCAGCGACTACCGCCTGATCTGCGGCTTCATGGACAAGTGCAAGGATGATATTAACGCACTGCACTGTGGAAGTGTTAACACCGGCGAGAAGGTGAGTCTAAACCCTCTGGGTTGCCAGACTAATCAGAGTCCACAACTGAATTACATTCTTAATTGCTGTTTGGTTTATGTGTCTGGGAATCAAGCCTTTGTAAAATGCACCTTTATTAAAACCGCGAGAAATGGTCACCCACCCAAGTGTCAAAACAATGAACCTGAAAAAAAGAGGAATTTGTCCAGCCCATGTCCTCATGTAACTTTCATCATCCTACACTGATGAGTCATGAGCTGCTTTTTTTCTTCTCTCAAGAGCTTATAAGCTGTACCCACGTTTTCGGTATGTGAGGCTTGTCTATGTAATTGGGTTGGGATCTTATGAGGATAGAAGGTTTGTAAACAGATCAATAAATAGTGAGTGCTTATTAGTCAGTGAGGAATGTTCACTTACGTACATTTGTAGTGATGTCAAGGAACAGAAATAACGTAGTTTATCTCCTCAATAAGAAATATAGTTAAATAACACACAAACAACTTAATTGTGATACCAAGTGCTACTAATTACTAATACTATATTCTCTCTTAGGATGTTCACTCACAGGGGGAGGTGATAGCATGTCTGGAGAAGGGACTGGTGAGTGAGGTGGAGGAGCAAGCAGGACATTATGCTATTAAAGAAGAGTGTAAGAAGGCCATCATACGTGTAGCTGAGCTTTCGTCAGATGACTTTCACCTAGACAGACATCTCTACTTTGCTTGCCGGGATGACAGAGAGCGCTTCTGTGAAAAAGTACGCTTTTGATTTCATGCACACACACATTTGTTTCAGAATGCCTCCAAATGCTTAAAACATGGGGACATTTATTTTATTCTTCTCTCTACTTCAGACTGCAGCAGGAGAAGGAAGGGTCTACAAATGTCTGTTCAACCACAAGTTTGAGGACACTATGTCTGGGAAGGTATTTAGAATGTTTTAATATTTTATTAAATTATTCAGAAATTTTGATTCTTCAGTTTGTGTGTTCCTTGTTCCTGAGTGTAATTCATTGCATAATTGGTGTGCGTGCGTGTAAATAAATGCTCTTGTGGCCCCACAGTGTCGGGAGGCCCTTTCCACTAGACAGAAGCTAATTGCCCAGGACTATAAAATCAGCTACTCGCTCGCCAAGGCCTGCAAACAGGATCTGCGCAAATACCGCTGCAGCGTGGATACAACGCTGCCCCGTGCTAGAGAAGCCAAGCTTTCATATTTGCTGCTGTGCCTGGAGTCAGCTGTGCACAGGGGTAAGAGTGCTTTGTGTTGTGTGTTTAATATATTTTTCCCCATAAATATCTGCATTAATAATAAACTAGTGTTGGGTGTAATGACAAGACTATAATTACAGTACTTCAAGTAAGTTTCACAAATACATTTTATACCACAAAATTTACATCTGTAACAGACAAAGTTCAGCAGTACCACACAAAAGAGAAATCAACAGAACCATGCACAGGTTTACCTACTGCACTGAACAAAATCTATGTTAAAAGAAAATACTTTCTTGGTAATTAGACATGCTGTCTGATGACCTCCACAAAATGCTGTGATATTATATTTGTGTATAATACTGCCTAACCCTACATATTCGGATTTGCAATACAGGACTTCTGGGGTTGGGTCTTATACAGACTTCTGTATAAGTGTATTCCCATTTTCTACCTGTTCAGTTCACTATAGCTTTCTCTTTCAGGGCGTACAGTCAGTGGTGAGTGTCAGGGCGAGATGTTGGACTACAGACGCATGTTGATGGAGGATTTCTCCCTGAGCCCTGAAATCGTGCTGCACTGCCGGGGAGAAATTGAAACACAGTGCTCCGGTCTGCACCACAAGGGACGAACCCTCCACTGCCTCATGCGAGTGTCTAGGGACAAGGGAATAATGGACAACCTTTGCCAGAAAGCTGTAAGTGAGACTAAAGGTGATCTTGCACTAAGTGAGTGTATGGAAAAAAATGTATTTTAGAAAGAAAATTGGTCAAGTATTAAATTGGATTTTAGAATGCGTGTGCTTGTATAAGTGTTTAATTGTACATCGTATGTTTTCAGTTACAGACTTTGATCCAAGAGACAGACCCTGGGGCAGATTACCGGATTGACCGAGCCCTTAATGAGGCCTGTGAGTCAGTTATCCAGACAGCTTGCAAACACATCCGCAGCGGCGACCCTATGTGAGTATACTTCTTCCATCCCATTCCACAGTCAGACATAGGTTTTCTAACCTATTGCTTTATTTACTTTTCATTAAGTCATAAGCCAGTTTGAAATAGATCTTAACACAAATTTTCAGTGTGAATGTTTTTCACTTTCAGTGTTTACTGGGAATAGGTATGGAACATTTGCATTTCACATGCATTTCCTTATGTGTTTGTATGTGTAGGATCCTCTCTTGTTTGATGGAGCATCTCTACACTGATAAAATGGTGGAAGACTGTGAGCACAGGCTGTTGGAGCTGCAGTATTTCATTTCCAGAGACTGGAAGTGGGTATCTGAGACCTTTACGTCCCTGCAACAATTTCGATGCTGCATTCAGAAATGCACTCAATGCTTTTATAGCTATTGGTTCTGTTGGGTTGATTTACAACTGTCTACATGTCAGGACAGGTTGCATGTGAGCACACCTTATGTTGCAATGGGTCATTAAGTTACATTTGCACTAAAGCAAAAGCAATAATCTATTATTTAGCAGTTACATGGTTATTCCGGATCTTCATATAATGTGAGGGTTACCCAGTCTTCATTTGTTTAAAAAAAAAAAAAAACAAACTCTGACAAGATGAGCATTTCTAAGTCCCACAAGTGGGAACAAAATGGAATTGTAATTCTCTCTCCATCCTTCTCCCGCATCTCTCAGGCTGGATCCTATCCTATACAGGAAGTGTCAGAACGACGCTGCACGTATCTGCCACACTCATGGTTGGAATGAGACCAGCGAGTTCATGCCCCCTGGAGCTGTCTTCTCCTGCCTGTACCGCCACGCCTATCGCACTGAGGAGCAGGGCCGACGGGTGAGCATGTCTTCACACAACCATCCACGTGCGCAGCCTCACCCAACAAACCTAGTTTGTTGTTTTGGGGGTTTTTTTAAACAAAGGGCTAGCCTGCTGTGAAATGGGAAGTAATAAGATGCTAGGTTTGCTGTTGTTGTACACCAGACTATATTTGACATAAGAAGACTTGTATTGTCTAACTACAGGATTCCTCTGAGCCTGAAAGTGATGCTTCTGTAAGTACTGTATTTGTGGTGCGGGTGCTCAAAAATAGATGTCCAGTGGCTAATTTATGCATGCTTTGACAAAACAAATAAATGGTGACATTAGTTTTTTCAGGCTCTGCAAATTTGCAAAATTTGTAGCCATTTGGATTTTGCAAAGACTGAAAAACCTTTCAGATTCAAAAAGTGATTTCAGAATGATTTTGCTGTGGGAAGTAAAGTGATCTTGGCTCCTGGCTAATCAGTAAACTGAGTGTGTACAGATCATCTAATCAGAGTCAAGCATACAATTGTGTGTTTTGTTTTTCCAGAACTGGAAGAGTGATCAAATGAGAGAAAAAGAATGGACACTGTCTGTTCATGTGAATTTTTTTTGTGTGAAGGTGTTTTGTGTTTTTGTGTATACTACTACCTGTATAAGACCTAAAATACAGTTGTGTTCCCTGCAGCTGTCTCGTGATTGCAAGACAGAGGTGCAGCGAATTCTCCACCAGAGAGCGCTGGATGTGAAGCTGGATCCGGATTTGCAGAGGCGCTGTATGACTGATTTGGGCAAGTGGTGCAGTGAGAAAACAGAACCTGGACAGGTCAGTAACTTGATGTCATTGTGGTTATACATGAAAAGGTTATATACGGCTTATAGCTCCAAAACTCTTACCATACTAGGATAAATGAGAGGGAAGCAAAAATGTAGTGAATGCACTTGACTTTCAAACCAGATTACTGATTGACTGTAATCTGTATCATCAAATGTATCATAAAAAGAAAATAATTAAGATAATTCATTTTAATGTCATGGAGGTCTTCTGTTCCTGTCTTAACTAGTTCTGTGTGTGTGTGTGTGTGTGTGTGTGTGTGTGTGTGTGTGTGTGTGTGTGTGTGTGTGTGTGTGTGTGTGTG
>JBBJLR010000133.1:11006168-11019123 GCA_037577145.1 Brachypetersius gabonensis
TGTGTGTGTGTGTGTGTGTGTGTGTGTGTGTGTGTGTGTGTGTGTGTGTGTGTGTGTGTGTGTGTGTGTGTGAGCGTTTTCTGTATGTCTGTCCTGTGATGGATTGGTGCCCCATCCTGTTCGTTTCTCCACCTTTTGCCATAAGGCCTCTGGGATGGCCTCAAACGCCCTCCATGGTGCTGGATAAGGACTTGGAAATTGTGATTTGATTAGTGTGAATGTATAACCATTTCCAGATGTCCCCTGAAGAAAGTCCATTATTAAAAATGACCATCTACTACCTGCTTCAACCAAGCCCTCCCTTATTACATTATATCTGCTGATGGAATTGTACAAACTTTAGTAATGGCTGGAGTGCTGCAAGAAGAAAAAGACCCGTATTCTTCTAACTGTATTCTTTTAGCCTACATAGCTTTCTCCAAAAAAAAAATGTTTATTTCGCCCATGTTCATTTGTATTGTTATGTAATTTAATTTATTGTCAAAAACCTATTTAATTCCAAAATAAATAGTTTTAAATACTTCTCATGGCTCACTAAGAGTTCTTCACACTAATGCATGTGTGCTAAATCATCTAAAGTAGAAAACAGAATACAAATATTTTCAGCCCTTCAATGCATAATTATGTAAATAAATATTCAATATCCACGTTTCCATGACAGTGTTAAGTTTATCCAAATCTCTGTAACGAGTAAATGCTGTCACATTTGAACTGCAGTCACTGTTTGTTTTAGAAAGGAGTAAATAAAGATTAGTATATTGCTGCCTGAGCACAAATTAGGCATCAGGCAATAATCAAAAATGTTCCATTAAGCTTGAGTGCATGGTTTTTTGGCTGTAACTTCACTATTTGACATTGGCTCTGGTCAAATCAGTGCATAATCAGCGTTTCTCTTTTCTGCTCTCACTGATGCATGTACATGTTTTACCCATTGAACTGAAGAAATGTGTAAATAATGTGTAAATGTGTTTTATGTTTTACCTTTTACATACTTTGGGTTTCTCAGTTTCTAAAAATATATACGGCATGCATTGTGGGAGAAGTACCTTCCGTGTGTGGCACAGTATATTAGAATACAGTCTCCAGCGTCCCCAGATTTCCCCAGACTTTTCATCAAGATTAGTGCATTCCATTCTGTGTCATCCTGTCCTAGTGTTTTCTTTCTCTTTCTCTCCTTAGAGATGAGAATTATCTTGACCATGGCCCTTATCAAGAAGAGACCAATGAAAGGTAATTCTACCTTTCTACTAAAAGTAATATGTCATTACTGCCTAACCACTGATCTCACATCAAGATGGCCTATTTTTGTTGATTTTTAAAAACTGAGTAAACAACATTATCATTGTAGTAGTTCTAACCTGAACATGATCAGAGATTAAAATAAATGGAAGAAAGAAGAGTGGAGGTGAGATGAAGAGAAACTATTCTATTTAAAGGGAGGCCACACTTAAAATGTTTCTTTCACCATGAAACTTTCAATAAACGTTTTTTACTGAACATGGAAAAGTACAAGTTTACATTTAGTACATCTCCTAGAATATTACAAGAAACGACAAACTACTTTGCAAATATTCCTGCCATATTACATACAATGGGCTGGACCAAAGGACCAAAGATAAAGACCATTTCTTTATCAAAAGCCAATGATTTTGTAAAGCAGCTCTTTTCCAGATTTGCAAAGAAGTTGTTACAGTTTAAACAGTCAGAAGCATGTTGTGAGCAGCAGGGTGATCTTGCATAATGCTAGTAAGGCTATGTCTGGCAAGCCTAATTAGCAGAGCTGTGATCAGCTGCAGTGTTTTTGACTTATGGATACGATAGTGGGACGAGAGGTGGGAGATAACAAAGGCAAACCTATGATTGATATTACAGACAATAGACTACAGCAGTATTTTTGAATGCTTGTTTAGATTCCACTCTCATGGTAATTTCAATGAGAGCACGAGAAGCTGCACACGCTATTGTGATTAACTTTTTTTTCCCTCCACAGGGAATCAGATTACCACACTCCGGTCTCAGGCCCAGTGACCCCAAAAGGCACCAGCCCACGAAAACGACCGCGTTGTTCATCCTCCTCTTCCCTCCTCCAGTGCAGCAAGAGGATGACCAGAAGCAGGTCCAGGTTCAGCTGCTCCAGTTCTGCTGTTCCCTGTGAGAGTTTCGACCGCACCACACTGTGATTTCCACACTAAAGAAAAGTGCTACATTGAAAAGATTTTATTCAAACATGCGCATATTTTCTATGTAAATAGCATCCACTATACCGACACATCATCTCCATTCCTTTGGCAGTTATTGAAAAATATGTTATTTGACACATTTGAATCAAGCACACTCAAAGCACTCTTTTCCAGGTGTCCAGATTTGCTATGCATGTTTTAAAATCTACTGTAAAACCCAATTACTCATTTTCTTCTCATGTTTCTGCCTCTTTCTCTCTCTCTCTCACTATCTCTCCCTTTCTGTCTCTCTCCGAGTTTCTCTCCTTGTCTGTCTGTCTCAATCTGTCTGTTTCTCACTCTCTCTCTCTCTCTCTCTCTCTCTCTCTCTCTCTCTCTCTCTCTCTCTCTCTCTCTCTCTCTCTCTCTCTCCCTCTCTGCTTTATCTGTCTGTCTCTCTGTCTCTTTCTTTCTTTTTCTCAGTCTCTCAGTCTGCATCTCTTTCTGTTCTCTCTCTCTCTCCCTCTCTCTTTCTGTCAGTGTCTGTCTCTCACACTCTCGCTCTATTACTTTATGTACACATGTTAATAAATTGCCCGAAGTGTGCATGTGAATGTGCGTGTGTTCTCTGCTGTCAAGCTCCAGATGGTTCCTTCATTAAAACTTCTCTCCTCCACAAGCTCTACTCCTCCAGTAATCAAATCATATACTCATACCAAATTAATAGTGCATTGCCTATAAGAAAGGTTTAAATAGCTTTATGCCAAGCCCTAACAGTTTTAAGTGCCACGGATCAGAGGGAAATGAGTTTATAGCTGTGAGGTCAAAACAGCTTTTTGGTAGCTACAGTGGGATTTTACTGTGTGAGAAGTAGAATGGTGTGTGTGAGGCATTAACAGGCTGTGGAAGAAAGATCAGGTTCCCTGCTGTTTCCATCCCTGAAGATGTTGTAATATGGAAAGGGATGGGTATGTGATGAGAGAAAGCTCCACTGCTCTCTTCTCTCTGTGTGCAGTGAGGATGGAGGAGCTGCAGTGTATTAAGAAGGAGCTGAAGGTGATAAAGAATCAGATCGATGAGCTGCTGAACAGCCTGGAGCACATGGACACACACAACAGAGGAGCATCTGGTACTGCACATTACTGCTATTTCCACATGGTACTGTTTGACTGGACATGAGTTTATTGTGGTTTAGACATAGAGGGACAGTATATCAGTGGAGAGAAGCACTACATCTACATGACATATGAAATCTATGATGTACTACAGGGATATCAATCCTGCTCCTAGAGGCCTCCCCCCTGCAGAGTCTGGCCCCAAGCCTAGTTTAACACACCTGATTCTGTTAATGAAGCCCATGAGAGGATTCTACTATTAGAACCAGGTGTGTTGGGTCCGAACTCCAGGGTGTTAGATTTCCTGGGTAAAGACTGGCTGTAATTAAAGCACACAGTGTGAACAATGAGGCGTTCCACACCGGCCCAAATTTACCATTGGCCCTCTGGGCATATGCCCGATGGCCAGTCCAGTCCTGAATATCTCGATAGTGAATAGGTATTAAGTATATACCGGACAAGATGTAAAATCCCTGAATTGTCTTACAGTTTTTCTGTGTTGCCACTCTGTAAGTTAAGTGTTCAGTCTGGCAATGTGGTGCAGCCTTAGTTTGTTGAAGGCTGACAAAATTAAAGAGCTTATCTAAACAGTTAAAAGGATGGTTGTCAATTCCAAACTGTGGCCTAGACAAACTGATTGATCAAAGATACACTGACTGCTTGCCCTGATGTTGACTGTCTGACCACCTTGACTGTTCACTCAGGAAGAATTATTAAACCTCCACTGTGTTTTAATGACAGCAAGTGGTAGCTTTGACCATATGATGCCGGTTCAGCATCTGTTAGCAAACTACCATGGAACACATCACAGGACAGCTTTCTCAAAATTACAAATTACAATTTGTTTGATTATATTTGGCCACTATAAAATCCCTTATTATAGTACTTACGTTTAGCCGAAACATTGTTTGGAGGCTGTCTTGAACACAGAAATGCATAGCTTTGCTAGCTTAGACTGTCTTAGCTTTCTAAAATGTGATGTTAAAATGGCCAAATACATTCAAAACGATTGTTCAGCCTTACCATGTTTTACATTGGCAATAGTTTAGTCCATGTATTAATTTTTTGTTTCATTTTAAAGGTCTTTACATGGGGTAAGACTGGAGACCAAATGTGCCATGACAATATTTTTTTTATTTATATTTGACAGATTTGACAGATTTTGGCTCCTAAAAAATTATTTGGCTCCCAATATTTTTTATTTTGTCTGAAGCCCTGCATTAAGATGGATATGACCTATTTTCACTCATGACATAATTAACAAAATTTGACTGAAATATTCTCTAATTTAGTCAGAAATTGACAGACATAATTTTTATCACTTCTGCATTGGGACCCTTTTTAAAGAAAAATATCTCTTCAAACATCATAAGAGGATGTGAATACTGTCTACTCAAATAATATTTCAATATTCTTGGCACTGACGTTTTGGTGGTTCAGTATAAAAACACACCATGCCATTAGGGAATACTGTTGTCATGCAGGAGTCTGCAACAATGTTTACGTTGGTGTTATGTGTCAAACATCCACTGCTGGATGTTTCCAGCAGGGGACAGACAGGTGACATTGTACCAAGATAATCAATGTTATTCGCTTCACCTGTCAGTTGTTTTAATATTGTGATTGGGACATAAAGTGTGGTTGCAAAGTCTGAGACCACATCGAGAATCTGGGATTTAAGAAGAAAAAGTTTTAGAACATTTTGAAACTAAAAGTTAACAGAAGTAAAATGGAATTTAAGCAAATTTGTTACGTTGACCCTATTAAGGCCTTTGTATAAAATGATCAGGGTTTTTTCCACTGAAGTGACTCTCAGGTGGATTTTTATCTATATTTTATATATATATACATTTCAGACCTTTGGACCCCATTAAGTGTACGTGTGTGCGCGCGTGTGTGTGTGTGTGCGTGCGTCAGAAGGTGGCATGTACCTCTCTCCACTTTGTAGCTCGATGAGCATGGTGGAGGATTCCTCTTACAGTCCCCTCAGGTCCACTCGAGTGTTCCAAGAGAGACAGAGCCTTGAACCCATAAGAACAAGAGATGAAGAGAGACAGGTAAACACGCCCACCAACTGCACTAACACACCTTCATCTGTCTACATTCAGTGTGTTACTGTTGTGAACAGAAGCCTGTCTCAGTGGCTCTCCAGGATGTTTAAAATCTGATGATTAATTAATAGTTTTTGTTTCTTCATGCACTGTGTTGTGTTGCAGTCCAAAACACTTTGTTCTGTGTAGATAAGGACCAGAATGATCAAACATCCCTACATAGATAAAATATCCTCACTTTTTAAGGTAAAAGATAATCAAGGTAAAAGATAATCAAAATGCCTATTGCAGTTAATCTTTTCATGCATTCCTGTGTCTGCTTTATAGAGCAGGCTGAGAGAGCACTTATGTCTAAACACAGACACATTACTGAAAATGGGATAATCGAAATTGCCCTTGACTGTGGGTGCATGAGTACTGAAGTTTCTAACTTAGTTTGTCTGTTTTTTTTCTTCCTGCAGATGAAACATCATGAGTCAGACTTGTATTGTATTTAAGAGCGGAAGTCAGGTAAGAAGAAAACAGTTTGGCCATGAAATAAAATCACGTTTCAATCTGTACTTCATAACTTAACCATATTGTTAACAGTCACATTTGCAAAAAACATAAAATGAGAAAAGGGAAAAACCGACACAATGGGCATTATATAATGAAAACTGTTAGATTGTTGAGTGTTGACTAGTAGCAGACTATGAGTCATCTGTGTTACTTGAACGTGTAGAAATGAAGCACTTATGAACAGCCTAGGTTCAAATAAATAAACAGCTACTATCCTCTTTTACTATCTTTTGTTTTAGCATTTTCCATCTTTTCATTTAGAATTTACTGAGGTTTTTTTTGCTACAGTAGAGTGTGCCAATTTCAGAAGGCATGTGTAACAAGTATAGCCTATTTCATCATTATCTCCACTCTGCACTGTAATTGCTGCTAGCGCTTTCTCAATCGTCTTTCAAGGAAAAGAATCCTTCCAAAAGTAAATGTTTGATGTAGCAGTTAACATTACTTCTCTTTGTAAAATTAGGAATATCAGTGAAAACATATGCACAGAAACTTCTTTGTGCTGACCAGCTTTTGTCCAGTGTCTGAAAGTCTACATAGAAATGGCACAAACACATAGAGAACAAGGGTTAGCCATTCAGGTTTATCCACCTTGCAGCGAGTATCCAGCCTCTGTCTACCCAATGGTCAGTTCAGTTTGGGCTCTAATTGGCACAGCTGGCATTTAAGCCTGGACTCTAATTTTAGAGCACATCCTGGCACTGTTGAATGGGATCTTTTTCAGGCACACTCTGAGCACTGAACACCTAACTTAAAATAACTGGACTTAGCTCAAATGTGCTCCCTACAGTACTACATGTAACACTTTCAAAATCAAAGTTTTGTTCACGTTTCCAGTCATAATAACATGCTGATAATATCTATCAACATCAATTGAAATTGCTCCTCATACTGCATTGACATAGACATCTCAGTACAAAAGACAAATGCATTACATACACATGACTTTAAATAAGAAAACATGAAAGTGTTTGGATAAACCTGACTAATTAATAAAGTAAACTAAAAAGTATTTCAGTATCTAAAATTGCTGATTTTTATTTAAGCCCCATATTTTATCTTGTGAACAGATGCCTGAAGAGGAGGGACTGGAGACATACTGAAGGGATGTCTTTTCATTGTAGCTTCAGCTTTAACACCATGGAAACTGTCAACATGCCAGGGGAAAGAAAAGAAAGTCAAAAGGCTTTTCTTCGCGAGAATAAATCCATTAGAATTTATAGTTTTAGCCATGCATCCACACATTAAACCAACTACTGACCCTCTGTTGCTCTCTGGCTTGTTCTTGCTGTCCACCAGTCTCATTTGACCTGGCATAAACCGTTCTTTGTAAACTGGGTTGGACTTTCAGTTACACAGCAAAAGTCAAGCTTTAATCCTTTCTGCAATCCTCTTAAGTGGCGCATAAAGCCATGGAGACAGTGTTATCAAAAGACAGAACAATGTGATCTCTTCTGTTTGGAATCATAGATCAGAGATCATCATAAACCATGAGGGTGTGAGCTGTGGAACAGCTGTCTAAACAGAACAGCACAAACATTAGCATATTAATGGAATTTTCATTTAGTTTCTGCATATAGTTTTATTACCAAGCTTTTATCACCTCAGTAACAGTGATAAGCCAATTAAATCATGTGGTCACTGAGACAACACAGTTCAGCTTTATAATCAGATGGATCTATTAACAGCTGTTATCAGTGTTAGACAGGAGAAACAACTGACTAGAGCACAATAGTTAAAGCCATTTTTATGTATGTATGGTATAGTCCCATCTATTCATACAGCTTTCAAGTTGTCCCTATTGGAACAAAAACATTTTTTCATTTACTTTTTTGTCCAGCTGCCCTTTACATTGAATCAAAATGCCATGACAGACAATGTTTCAAAATGACTTAGAATAAAGTCTTTCTATATTAACTTACATTAAACATTTGAAATGTTTGAGTGACAACTGGTTGATGGAGTGTGTATGTATGCAGTGTGATGTTAACTGGTGTTCATCGTAAAATGATTAAGATGCAGAATTAGTAGAATTGTCACATCTACATGGTGCATAGTGTTGCATTTCTACACCATGATCATAATGTCACTACATTTTTACCTAAAATATATACTAACCCTTCGTCACAGTGTTTCCCACCTCTGGTCCTGGAGGCGTACTGCCCTGTTGATTTTCATGTTTTCACTGCAATTGTTAGTTTATAAAAGGACCAGGGTTAGGGAATACTGCTGAATTAACATCAATGTATGAAGTGATTGTTAGTTCCAGTGTTCATGAAGATATTGCATAAGAGAAACTTGCTCCCAACCTTTCTTATTGTTTTTTGAAAAACAGTGTGTAGACATTCCTTCATTGTCTTTGTAAAATTTCTCATTATAACTTGAATTCCCAGTGTAGTTCAGAATGACTTCCATTTGTATTGTCACTGTACCTTTCATTGTTATGGGGTTTGTTTTTCTACTTTTTGTGCTTGTATAGTATATCAAATCTAAATGTGAACTATCATGGAAAATAAAAGAATCTTCACTTATGTATGGTATGTGTAGAATGGTAAAACCCACAACAACTCTATTTTCATAATGCACATATGCTGCTTATCAGTTTTAAAATAATTTTTATTTATATAGAGCCTTTCCAGAGCTCAAGGACGCTTTACAATGCAATGCATGTAGTTTTCAGGGCTTTTGCCAGCTTTGTGTCACAGAAGGCCTCAGCATGCAAATGGGTTCTCCACACAAATAACATTTTCTATTGTGTTCTGCAAGAATCTTTTGTCTTAATGTTTAATCCCACCATGCTGAAGGCGGGATCATTGGTGAGCATGATGCAGGACTAGCACATTTATTACTGTGTTCAGAAAGACATTTCTCTCAGGAACAATTTTATGTCGACACTCAAGTTTTTGTGCTGTTACCAATTTTTTTTTAACTCAAAACTTCATTGTTGATAATTTGCAGTGAAATGTGAAACCAACCGTTTTAGTTTAAACATTAAGCGGAAGGACTGATGTTATTGATTAACTCATCACTTGGCCATGCAGAGACAATTCAGTCAGAATCGCCTTCATTTCACAGTGAGTGGACAAGGAGCCAGAAAAGGTATTTAATTTTCTGTTTAACCTTAATTTTGTTTGTGGTTTAGTTTACTCACAGGTCAGGTATTAAAGAGAAAGATTGGGGATAAGATACGTCGGGTGGAAAATACTTATACTTTGTTACTACTATTTATTTAATCAAATTGAAAACCACTCATTACTCTTGTTACCATTATTAATAATATTTATATAACAATATCACACTATATTATGAGCATAATTTTATACATTTAATTTGTTACTTCAGTATATGTGGCTTTTATTCAAGCATGTTTGAGACTTTTATTGAAACACAGTTAAGAACTGATGTACTAATGTGTTGATATTGGTGTTAATTTTGTATCACAGTCTTGTATCACAGAAAACTAGTCAGGAAAATGGTGTTCAATTAGAAAACAAGTTTTTCGGCTGTGCACAACAGGAGAGTGGCAAGTTCACATACAGATGTTCAGTGCATCTCTAATTAGACCAAGAATCAGTTTGTAAATATTCAACCCATTGACAAGACAGGGTGTTAATCACAGGACCTGGTCTAACCTGAGTCAGAGGACCCTAATCAATGCGATAGCAGTGTTTCACAACAGAAACCTATTGGTGCAGAGAACGTACTCAAGAGTAAGTACGAGACACACAGTTTCAGAAACGTTCCATTCTTTTTATCTCAAGAGCACAGAGTCACACAGATATACTGGGAACATAAGGCTACATGTGGAGATACAGTCAGGGATTCTTTTCCTTAACCCTAATTCGAAATCTAAAAGGTTCAGCATGTTGAAAAAACTTTAAAAAAACTACAAGACTGACTACTAAAACATAATGTTTGCCTCGTTTTAATGAACAACTAATGTCTAAATCTACCACTAAACAGATCCGGTATGACAACACCCAAGACTGAAAGTCCTCTCTCAACCCATGTGCTAAATACTGCAAATGGGGTTCCTGGAGCCCGCATGGCTCTCAGCCTGCATCGCCTGGACCCTCAGATGGCCCTCTGGAACCTCATAACTATTGAGTACGTGCTCTATCAGTTGTTGTATATTGATATGTCTACTGGATACTTTCCCTGATGCATTCATTTGTGTGTTTTAGAAACAGGCTATACTCTTCCAAGAAAACTTAACTGTAGATATTAAAAAATTGGTGTAAGGATTTGATTGTACATAGTCACAAGAGCAGCTGTCAGGTTAGGTTCTGTTGATAGATGATTAGTTCTACATATCAAACACCACTCCTACTCATCCTCAAAGGTAGTGTATGGAGCTTCAGAGAAAGCAGTTTCACTGCTCCACTGTGGGGGTTTACACCCCTCTAGCTACATTTGACTTTGGACATGGTGACCTAAGCTCACATGTGGAGACTCCAGTGTCCCATTATATCTACAGTATCAATGTGGCCTTAATTGAACACCTGTGGTGGCACTTCAGCTGAATTCAGTCAATGAATGAATGAATCCACAAACCAATCAGTGTAGGTAGATTTTCTGTATGAATTCCCTTCCAGAACTACTGATAAGGATGGCCGCTGTTCAGATTTAATCTCCAGAGGGGCTTTCACTGCAGGCATGTATAAATTACGCTTTGAGACTGGCCAGTACTGGGAAAGTTTGGGCCAGACCAGCTTCTACCCATATGTTGAGGTAAGTGAGTGAAAATTAACTGAAATAGATTTTTTTAAAATGCAAAGTTGATACATTTATATGATGCTCTATCATGAAGGTCTTCTGAAAATGTTAATTTCCACCTAGATTGTCTTCACTGTAACAGACCTGGACCAGAGGCTTCATCTGCCTCTGCTACTCAGCAGATTCTCCTACAGCACCTGCAGGGGCAGTGGAAGTACACTGGATACAGATCTTTAGCCTTAAACTGTTCTCTGATGCACTTATGCCTCAGTGAGAAGTAGTCTTTTTCCCCATTAACCAACCTATGTTACAGCAAGTGATGTTGAAAGGCCATCCCAAAGTGCTGAGAAATAAATGAATAAATTTCTGTTCACAATCACACCCTTATCCAAAACTTTTCAGTCATCTGATTATTTAAGTCTGGGGCTTTTACAATATTAGTGGATAATATTACATGCATTGGGGCACTGACATTGCAATTACTTTTTCCATCCCTTTATATGAGAAGTAGTGTAACGCATTTTAGTGACTACTGAAATGCTTTATTTGTGTTACCTAAATGCATACAAACAAAATTTATTTCTGTATTATCCGTGTCTATGCTTTTTTGTAATTTGCGCCCATGGTTTTAGCGCCGGAGAGACATTATGATGAACACCTCATATTCTTGAACTGGACAGCCAGAAGAAATTAGCATGGCCTATTTGCAAAGTTGACACACAAGGTCAGTAAACGTCTGATAGGGCTGCACAATATACCGTCTGCTAATCATTGTGATATTAAACTGCAATACTTATATCGCAAAAAGGTTGCAATATGCTAATAAGGCTCTAACCAATCACAACATTTCTGATGGGGCAACCAATCACAGTTCCAAGTATGTGACTGGGAGTTCAGATGAAGGTTTTTATGTAATTCAACAAAAGTTTAAATATTTTTAACCATTACGTTTTATGTCTTTAACCATTAATCGTGTTGGCCAATCTTCAGGGCTAAACTCCTGTAGCCAGAATGAAGAGATATATTTAAATATGTGGGTTTTGTGACATCACAAAAACTAATTTTCAATTAGCTTATTTTAAAGTAATGGACTGTTTGGGTGAGGGAGTAAACGTACCATTTGTAACAATATTTGCATACTTCCAGCCTTTTTAATTCCTGAAAAGTCATAAAATGGGCTCATTATTATAGTGAAAGGCATAGCAATCGCAATCTGTAGCAGTGTAGCCCTATAGTTTAATCATGCTAAAAGGTGAAGCTGACGGATAAAGACCCCTGTACAGAGAAAGAGAGACACTACCAAACATAAACTGATCAGACTTTCTTTATATTCAGAAACAGCTCTGTAAGCTTTACATTTACACGTAAATATTTTAGTAACAACCTAAAAACCAAATACAAGTGAACACATTTACAGCATTTAGCAGACGCTTTTATCCAAAGCGACTTCCATTCTCTAACAACAGGGGACAGTCTCCCTGGAGCAACTTGGGGTTAAGGGTCTTGCTCAGGGACCCAGTGGTGGTGCTGAAGGTAGGATTCAAACCCATGACCTCTTGGTCCAGAGGCAAGTATCCTACCCACTGAGCTACCTCCACCCTTATTTAGGCTGTAGAGAAAACAGAAATAAATACACTATTTTTAAATGTGTATTTTAAATCAATACCCTTCAGCATACCAAGACATTTTGGACAACGCCATGCTTCCAACTTTGTGGACACAGTTTGACGAAGAACCTGACTGTGCCCCAGTGCACAAAGCAAGCTCCATAAAGACATGCCTGGATGAATTTGGTGTGGAGGAACTTAACTTTCTCAAGCAGAGCCCTGACCTCAACCACATCCAACACCTTTGGGATGAACTCGAACAGAAACTGTGGACCAGGCCTTCTAGTCCAACATCAGTGCCTAATCTCATAAATGCTCTACAGCGGGGGTCACCAACATGACACCAGGGTGCCCCCAAGGACCACATGTGTACCCCGCGAACCTTTTCTAAAAATAGCGCAACTCACCAGTGAGCAGTGTCTAACATTTCATTTTATCCTGTTGCTATTCTTCTTTTATCACATTCGCATTCATATAGATTTGAAAATGACAATATCTAAAAAAAAAAAGCATTTTAAACATGTTTTCTTATACATGGTTTTGGTAAGTTTAGGTAAACTCTGTTCTTCTGTATCAAACTGGGAGCCCTTCGTATGGCTCAGTACCCTTGAAGTACCCTTAATGGCTCAGAAAGTTGGGGGTATGCTGGTGAAATTGGGGTAAGATTAAGGATTCTATGATGTCTCTGAGGTAAGAACGTGCAGTGACTGAGCCGTGTACAATAACCAAATCTGTTTAGCGCTGACTGG
>JBBJLR010000133.1:11019223-11077714 GCA_037577145.1 Brachypetersius gabonensis
TCCCAATATAAGGCACACCTGTACACAATGAGACCATTACATGGAAAACACAAAATGAGGTGTGTCTATCACCCCAAAACAGTTGCCTACCTATCCCAAAAAAGTCTGAAGTGAAACAAACACTGTGTGTGTGACATTCAATAAGTCTCTCACGATATCCCTAACTTATTGTGAATAGTGTAGCTGCAAAGTGAGGACGAACTCTATGATGAAGTTTATGTATTTGAATGCATATGTCATTCAAGTTTTTGTAATGGAAAGGGGTCCCAATAAGTTTGTCCACATATTGTATGACAAATTATTAAGCGGACAGTTCTTAGTGGCTGAACTGTTGTAAAATTGCCTCATTACAACTCTACTCTGGATTAAAGTCCAAAATCTTCAAAAACCAATGGGGTGTTGGTGCTGTAGTGTTTAACGATTCTGCTGCTTCCAGGGACTACTGAGTGAACTGATGATGTAAGAACATGGTTTTGTTTCAACTGAGGTATTGACGGATTTGTTTTCTTAGCCTACAGCTAGGCTAATTAGCAAACTAACAGGCTAAAGGACACAATTGCTCCATTATTATTCATACATTAATCATTAACTTCAAAATGTATATCCTTACTATGCGAGCCCCTGTAAATCTGTCGTATATGAAAGTGGAGAATATCTGCTAATCTTTTTTTTTTAGAAGAAATGTTCCCTTGCATGTGTATCTTAAATTCCTTTTATTATTTATTTTCATTTTCAAATACATTTTTATTGACCCTAGCACACAGCAGTCAAAACAGAGTTCAGAATTGTAAACAAATAAGCACATAAAGTAAACTGAAAGAAGAAGAATTGGAAACATAAAAATGACAACAGTAGCAACTAATTAAAAACGTATAACAATATACATAATTTAGAATTGGAAGCAAATAAACCATGCCATGAGATACACTGAAAGGCAAAAGGAATTACAGAAACATACAAACGACAGGGGTAGCTAAATTAAAACAACTGCTATTACTACTACTACTAATAACAATCTCTCAAGAGTTGAACAGTCTCAATTAGCACTCTCGCAGTTGCCAAGATTAAAAATCCCACATTTTTCCCCATCACTGTGGTGGCTTGATGTATCCCCTAAGGTTCTAGTCAAAACTAAAAGTCTTAAACTAAATAAAATTCAACATGTAAAACAATTTCTTTCCCTGCTTCAAAATGCAAAATTTTGCCTACTATTGAAAATGCCATTTATTAACACACATCCCCTGGTAGTTGAACCGTGAGTCAGTCTGTAGCTGACGGTTAGGTAGCAGTTACATTTACAAACGACTTAACGGCTCTCTCGGTGCACAGTTTTTTCAAGGGGAATTTAATACACCAGGAGGCATAAAACACTGATAGCTGTCGAGGACTGCATTTAAAAACAGCAACAATTAAGGTACTCGAATTATATTCGCTATCTGTTTTAATTCTCGACATTTAATGGACGAGGCCCGTCCGAAACCTGGCCAGGTTTTCTGTGGTAATATAAATGTGTGCCTCTCATATATGAGTGGTTTTCTGTTAAGTGTAATGCTGCCTTCTTGTACTATCGGTGTTATGATAAATATGGGCTGAAAGTTTGCTCAAGTTTGAATTACGAATAGTAATTATTTGAGTAAATCGTTTATTTACTTTATTTGAGTAAATAAAACAATATTAGTACATAAGTTTGATCCCGGAGTTGTTGAATTAGGGTGGCCTTGCAACATGGCTGAGAAGTTTGCCGTTCGTCACCGTTGTTAGATGTTGTTTATGTGCATTATTTTGATATATCTCAATTTTTTTCGGGCTTTTTTGTTTATAAAATGAACTCGGATTCAGGCAAGTGCGAGGTAGCAGCGTGAGTTAGTGTCTTTTACAGTTTTTGCAGTCGGCCATGTTGAAGATTTGTCAGTGTGCTCTCGTTCTTATCACATTTATCCTTTATGATTTTGTTTAATAGTCGTGCATAAAGTAAAAGTTAGCTTGAGGTGATGTCTGTTATATGAATGGTAACCTGCACAAAAGTATTGGGACGCATGTCCTTTACACCAACAGCGACTTTTAATGGATTCAAAGGCATAGACTGTAAAATGGAGTTGCACCCCTCCCTTTGCACTTATACATTCTCAACTGTTCTTGGAAGGATTTCCACGAGTTTCTGGAGTGTGTCTGTGGGGATTTGTGTCCATTCATTCTGTGGGGCACTCATGAGCTCAGGCACTGATGTTGGATTCGAAGGCCTGGCTTGCAATCTCTGTTCCGAGTTCTTCCCAAAGGTTGCCCTTCACTGGAAGTAAGGGGCATTCTGAATTCAGTAATTAAGGTGTGTCCCTATGCTTTTGTCCATATGTTGTATTTTTTGGCTGGTCATTTAGTTTTATTGTTTTGATCTAATTGTTTTTTTAATGGTTGTGTTTTGTTTTTCAGATTCTGCAATGGAAGTTAGAGGGATGATAGAAATATCAGTTATTAAGGTACAGTGCATCACTGTAGCTGTAGAGACAGTAATATAAGTAAAATGACCATGTTTCCAGGTGTATTTGGCCATTTTTTGTAGTACTCTTTTGTACTTTTTTGTAGCCTGAATTTTTTTGTAGTGTAAAGAACGTGTCAGATCACCCTTCTCTTCAAAATGTTTCAGATATAACATAGATGGTGTGAATCTTTATTATCAAGTGCTATAAATGAAATGTTTTAAAGGAAGAGTTAAAGCATGGTGAACATTAAATTGTGCTGTGCTGTTTTACAATACTACACTGTTGTATGAACTGACTAAATGATGTTCTGCATTCTGTCATGGATCATGGACTGCAGTGTTAACAGTGGCTTTTACATGCAGATATAGATGTACTGTTTCACAGAAGGTGTTTATGTAATGTAAGTTTGTTTCCTCTGAAAGATTGAGGATCCAGGATGTCTGTGGGGAAGGATTGTGAGAGAACGTGGTAAGCTTGGTGAGAGTCCTTGTGAATATGAGGACCTGCAGACTAAAATGAATCTCTTCTATCATGAAGTGAATCTGGATGAGCAGAAAATTAAACCAACAACCCTGGAGGAAGGACAGGTGTGGTACACAAAATCTGTCACCAAGGTTGTGTATTGAAAAGTAGAATGCTGACATTTGTAATTTGTTTTAATTTAGTTAGGCATCCTTTTATTTTAACTGAAAGGCAGTAATTTTGTTACATCTCTCAGAGCTTACAGAGCTACACATTGTTTGTATGTGTTTTTCTAGATGTGTGTGGTGTTTTGCCCAGCTCTTAAGAGCTGGTGCAGAGCCGCAGTAGAGTCTCTGTTTAAGGGGACTCTGGGTGGAGAGGCATTGTGCTTCTTAGTTGACCATGGAGAACACATCATTGTCAGTACAGATAGGTATGTGTAGCTGATTTCTGCAAAACATTATTTGGAGTTATGTCTAATGCTTCAGACCACTTAAATGTGTGTTCATTCGAGTACGTCCACACATTAGTTTGAGTGTTAAACTTCAGAATTATGCAAGTAACACACTTTCAAAAATCTTGCAGTGTGAGAGCTCCTCTTGATAAGTTCCTGCAGCTGCCCTGCCGGGTGCGAAGGTTTGGGTTGGCGAGGATCCACCCTCTGAGACTTGAGGTGTCCATCTGTGATGAAACAGCAGAGCTAGTGTAAGATCTTTTATACTGCACAAACAAGCACCCAGAAAACATCCCTTTGTAAGCATTGAAGCTGTATTCATTGCACATTGAATTTGATGGTAGTGAGTAATTGTTTTTATTTTATTTTTTAAATTATTTTTTTTTGTGCATTGTTTTTTAGTCTGTCACATCAATGGGACACCTCTGCCACCAAATATCTGCACAATCTGCTACAGGGTAGAAGCTCAATTTGAATACACACATGTTTTGCACATGTAAATTTTGTCTGCTTCCATAAATATTTAGATTGAAGGAAATATGTAATGAATTGTATTATTATATATAATAATAATTATTGTATTATTATTTTCAGTGTCTACTCTGGCTGAGGCAGTTTTCTGTGAAATAAATGCGGATTGCACTGCTGTTGAGCTGTACTTGACAATCGGCAATGTGAAGGTGATTTGTTTCCTTTTACAGCAATTCGCTAGGCATATGGGCCTTCTGGTGTAGAGAATTGATATTAAACATTCAATATACCTGTCAAACTGAAATTAGATATTAAAACAACAGTTACGGTCTTTGAGTAAAAACGAATTTTTTTCTTGCCATTACAATAAGATTTACATCTTTTGTGTGGTTTAGGGGACATTCGTAGTGTATATTGCTCTAGTCCATGTTGGTAGTCCACACAGTATTTTTACAGACAGATGTCTAGTGGGCAAATTGATGTGTTTCTCCATTAAGTCAAATGGTCATTGATGGCATATAATTGGCAAATTTTCATTAGCATCATGTTTTAAATGTTTGAAGATTGCAAATAATAATAGTCTTGCAGCATTACAAACTCATTCATGAAGCTTTCAGTTAAGAGACGTCTTACCTTTTCTAACAGATTCAGCGTCTATATTTATTGATTTTGATGTGAAAATCAAATGGGATAAAAATCAGTTTTTGACCAGCTTGTTTGAGCATAGTGAGCATGTACACATTGTTCTTTAAACAAGGTGTCTTTATTTGACTTTTTCCATGTTTAGATCTGTGTGAATGATGACTTGGTGGTGAAGAAATTTGCCTGCTTCTCAAGTGACAAGGCAATCATGGAAGAGCAGAGGGGCTCCATAGATCGCTCTCCTATCAGCCTTGCCTGGGACATCTTCTCCAGCCCTCAGCAGATCCTAAAAATGAATGGCTACTGTACAATGAGGTTATCTCCTTCACATGTCTTAACCAGGAAAGGTGAGAAACACCTGTTTGTGTCACATAAGTGGTACTTGCCCTGTTCATGTGGTAAGTGGTGGAGGTATGTTACTGGTTGCAAGTTTCATGACCTATTTTTCCTGCCCAGTAACCGGTCAGCTCAGACTCTCAACCTGCGATGAAACACATGTAACCCCTTTTGCCAAATTCCCAGTGTCTGCAATGAAACCACCTGATACGAATGGAGAAACATATTCTGTAAGTTCTTCTGTCATGTACCCAGACTAGAAGTAGTGAGCTAAGTGATGTGTCAAACAGCCTTTTCAGATTGAACATTTTAAGGTGTGTTGTGATCCTGATGTTTTAGGGAGAAACTGAAGAATTTTATAAGGGATCGGTGACCAATGGAGTAAGTGGCAAGTATAGATCTGTCAAGAGCTCTGAGAAAGAGACACAGAATACTGGGTAAGTTAAATGATGGTGTTAAGAACTAAAGTTGAAATCATGATTGGGCAAATGTGCAAGTGTTATTGAAGTACATCTATATCATAATTATTCTACCACGTTAATATTTGTATAGACGTTCATATTCGTTCCGATCAGCTACAACATTTAATTCAATGACGGGTAAAGTGAATAACATTTATCTCATAACATTGGCACTTGTCAAGGGGTGGGATATATTAGGCAGTTAGAATCGTGAAAAAGTGGCAAGTGTATACATTTGAGTTACTTTAATAAGGGCCAAATTGTAACGGCTAAACAACTGGGTCAGAGGTGCTCCAAAACGGCAGGTCCTGTGGAATGTTCTTGGTGCACAGTGTTTGGTACCTGCCAACAAGGCAAGTGTAGTGTTCTGCTGAAAACCCTTGGGTCTTGGCATTCATGTGAATGTAACTTTAAAACTACTGCACTCCAGATTTCCCTCATGGCAGTGGCCTCTTTCAGCAGGATAACACACCCTAACACACCACAAAAATTGTTCAGGCATGGTTTGAGGAACATGGCACAGTTCAATTGAATTGGCTTCCAAACTCCCCACATCTCAGTCCAATTGTCTGCCTGTTTGATGTGCTCATAACTTACTGGACTTATAGAATCTGCTGCTGTTGCAAATAATCCAAATCCAAATAATCAGCCTTTTAACCTTGCTAACTTTAAGAATGTGTATGAAAGAAGGCAAAACACAAAAATGTTTTTCTTCTCTTTCAGTAACTTTAATCAGACAGAGAATACAGACAACACCCTTGCAAAACGGTTGAACTTGAACCGATTGAAGAAATTTCATAATCCCTTCTCATATTCAGACTTTATTACCAAAGTAAGAATGCCCTTTATTGTATTGCTAGATATTTAGCAATATATAATAGTTTATAGTTATGACCAAATTTGTTTTTTAGCCTGATGAATATGATGAGCAGAACCAGACGACTTATAAACCAGGACCAAGAGAAAATGATCTCACATCCTACCATGAGCAGGACTCCGCTGTCTGGTAGGGATGTCAAACAATAAAATGTCAAAAAAAGGTCTCTGAAAATATTTGTGGAGAGAGGATAGTAAATTTTTTTCCACTCATTCTTTCAGTGAACAGAGTGGCTCTGATCTGAGGTAATAAAAAATATTTTTCTTGTAATGTGTAAATTACATGACATGTTCAAATATTCAGGGGAATATTTGTTGTATTTGCTGATTTGTTTTGGTTTGTAACTCACAGTGCAGGTAAAGCCCCTACAGAGCTGAAAGAGACAACATTCACTCAGGAATCAAATTCCAAAGACCAGCTAGACTGTGCTAGGTGGGTCATATTTTCCATCCAATTTATTATCTTTGTCCATCTCTATCACTATTTTTTATATTAACCTCTGTGTTGTTTTGTTTGTGTAGACTGCTACAGTTTCTGAATCCAGATGCTATTAATTCTGACCCAGAATGCATTGATGACAATGTAAGTGCATTATCTGAATCATCTTGCTGCTGTGAATGAGATAAGCTGAGGATGTACGCTTTGTGTGTGCCAGGTTGTGTGCTTTGATCCCAGCAGGAGTGGAGTTTTAGTTCACTCACCTTTCCCCATCAACCCCTGCAAGAGCTTGACCCATGCTCCCATTACTGAGCACTTCCGCAAGGTACCTTAAGCTTTTCTTCTATGTGGTGTTTAATATCCATTTCCATACATTTATCAACTCAATTCATATTAGTGGTCTATCATTCAAAGTGTTCAAAAGTTGGAAGTTTCTCTGTTTTAATACATTTGTATTGTGAATGCAAAATATGATGCAACCCATGTTCTATTTAGTGTTCCTTTCTTTTTGTGGTTAGTTTCTGTTGAGGAGAAGGTACAGTGAGCCATGCTTCACTGAGAGCTACTGCTGGCCACCTATAGGACGGGGTTGTGACACAGTGCTAGTATGCCCCAGTGAAAATAATCATCTCTACTACATTCCTCCTCTCCTGGTTCAGCTGGAGCTGGTCCCTCTGTGCAGTGCTCTCACCAAACTTCCTGGGGTGAGTAAGACACCAGAATACTCACTGAACCACGTTTATGTACTTACCCACTTTCTTAAGCACTCTACCAATCAACTACATGAACATTTTAAATACATGTTTGGAGAGAGAGTTTACATTTTATCATTCAGTGGGTTAAATTACTTTTTATCTCTGACACTAATCTCATCCCATCTATGCTTCTTTTTCAGCCCGTAGCAGTGATACTTTGTCCTGGGTGGGAGAAGGTGCAGTTTGTAATTGGGTTTCTGGAGGAGAGCCAGGCAGCTGCAAAGTTCCATGCTGCTGCTGTGCAGCTTGGACTGGGCAAAGATGAGGCCAAAAAGATCAAGATTCAAAACAACTGTGAGCACGCATTGCTTCTATTTGCATCGTTTAAGATGCATTTCCAAATTTGAAGTAGGATAGTACTGCATCACTTTTGCCCTTTTAGCGCAGAGTTGCATAGGTATAAGTGAATCTGATCACATATTCTCTAGCTATAAGTATTACCTTGTTTGTTTGTTTGTTTGTTTGTTGGTGTGTTGTTCATTACGTATCAGGTCGGTTGCTGGTCACTACCCCCTTTAACCTTGTGCGGTTACTTGAGGTACACCATTTCCTCTTCCTAAGACTCTGCTTCCTGGTTCTGCATGAAGCTTCTGAGCTTTATTCACAAGCCCCTGAACAGGTTAGAAGTAAAGAGAAGAGGGGAGTGTAAACAAGAACAAATATTTGACATCAGTATGGTGACACAGTTTCTCTCTCCCTCTCTCTGAAGATGGCAGCAATCTTACAACATTTTCAGAAAGTGGTGTCGAGAGAAGAAAGATATGGGTGTCCTCGGCAGATTGTTGCTGTAAGCAGCCGCTGGAGTAGAGAACTTGAAGACATGGTTCGGAAATACATGGTTAGCCCCTGTGTCATCATCACAGTTCCAGACGAAGCAGCAGTGTATGGTGGTGTTCATCAGGTCAGGCCCATGTCTTTCTCCTTGTAGTAATCCTGAGAGAGACAATGTGAGAATGTTGTTGTTTTAAATTGTTGTGCTTGATTGACCCCATCGTCCGGAACCAAATTCCTTGTATGTGCTTGCTCACATACTTGGCTAATAAACATGATTCTAATTTAATTCTAATTCTGATGATGTTCATTAGGGTTTAGTTTGATAGTTGACCATACTTGTATATTAAGACTAGTGTCTTCTAATTAAAACACATCTGTGCAGTCACATTTTGTAGGGAGTTGATTACATGTTTTCTAAACATACATGTTTTTTAAACATAAAATAAGTAACGCTAAAAGTTTAAAATATTGCATGTTTTGTGTGTGTGTGTGGTTTTTTATGTTTAAATCCTATTTCTCATCCAAAGACGATTCTGTTGTGTCTGGACTGCAATAAGACCTCAGTTTTGCTCAGCTCTCTGGACTTCAGTCCTTCTGTTCCACAAAAAACCATTATCTTTACCAACACAGCAGAAGAAGTCGAGCATGTTTACAAGGTACAATGATTCTGTTGGTTTATAACTGTTACTATGCCTGTTTGTAATCGTCTCACTTTTCTGGAGTTTAGCATGTTGTTTTAAGGATATTTAATGAAGATGATGGTTGTGAGACTTGGTGTAGTTTTTTGTCTGCAAATGCAACTCAAATTTGACTAACCTGTTATTCATTTATGCAGGCTGTCAGCAACACAGCAGCATTCTCCTTGAAAGCTCATGAAGGCCTTACTGATCATTTTAAATTTGTGGTTGAGCAGTGGAAAAAAGACATTGGACCAGGGACACAGGTTGTCTTGGGTGTGTGTATTGTGAGATCTTTTGATTACTGAGCAAATTTACGTATGTTTAATGAATATATAGTTTATTGACATTTTGTACCACCTTCTCCCAGTCACTACCAATGATTGCATGAAGGCTCTTGGTATCAGAGATGCCACATGTGTGGTGCATTACGGGTTCCCAGTTTCACCTAAACTATTTGGGAACCGACTGTTCTCCATGTCAGAGAACTTTAGGAATCTCTCTAACAAGGTAGAAAATCATGCCTTTTGTTGACTGTTTCAGTCGACCTCTTGGTATTTGTTGAACAAATTAGTTTTTGCTAAATCTTGTATAAAGAGTGTGTGTATGTGTGTGTCCTAATATTTCAGGATATTCCTGAGAGCTCCTCTCCCATGCGGTCTGTGTTGCTGTTGTCAGAACATAATGCTCGTCATGTATCTGGAGTTCTGAGGTACCTGAAGCGTACAGGTGCTCTGTTGCCACCAGAGCTCCTGCAGTTTGCAGAGGGAGTCCATCAGGCCAAAGAAAAGCAAAAGTTGAACAGAGCACTGTGCAGTCATCTGAAGAGCTTGGGCTTCTGCAGGTCTTTACATTCCCTATAATGCTAAACTGCATACTCTCAGCATTAATGTGAAGATATGTTCATTTCTACTAGTTGAAACCAAGTAGGCATTGTAGTTATCTTTTATACACAGTTTTGCCATTAGAGATTACTTAAAATGTTCAAATTATGTTATTGAAAAGTGTACAAACCTGATAGATTTCTGGAACGGTGAAGGTTAACCTAGATTGTTAGATGGTAAATGTTACCTCGTCTGTCACCTGACTCCTGTCACCTTGGTCTTTATTGATATAATGGCTGCGACAGGATGAATTCTGTATTGCACAAAAGAATGCCAGTTACTTGGATCCAAACAAATGTCTCATAGCTCATTGGAAATCTCTCCGCATCCCCCAGACATGCTGAACTTGCTATTGAATAATTTTAAGGCCAAAAACAGGAGTATTCATATTCGATGTGTCTATCACCTGACCTAAGTCCTGATAACAAGATACTCCATATCTGATGATCTCAATAAGTTGCAGACTTGACTCGCAGTCATTAATGGTAATTAATATAAAGTATTGTGATCAAGTATTGTGCTGCAGAAGTTTTAGAAAATACCATATGTAAATACATTCTTTCATTTTGTAAATTAAACATGTTTAGTGTATGATCAGTCTGTAGTTTTAAGATCTCATTCAGTCTTATCTGTCTCTTACCCACACAGGGACAGAACACTTTGCTCAGAAAGGCATACAATCAACAAAGCACTTGATTATCCCCTTCACCCTGACTCTGGGACTATTATGGTAAATTTCATTGAGACTACAGTCATAATGTCTTCAAACCATAATTATTTTACTGTTGACATTATCCCATGCATTTTATTTGTGCATTTATAGTGTCTTGTTCTTATTCTCAAGGACTTTAAGTTGACAGGCAGATAAAGTTTCTTCCGATAACCATTTTCCATCTTTTCACTAAAGACAACTGGAGTACCATAAAACTGATAATCAGTTAAAACTGATAAAAAAAAGCACTTAACTGATTGGAATACAACCAAAACTGAAAGGACCGGTGACTAAGTTAAGGAGCCAGAACCACTTGCGGTGGGACACCCATGGATTGAACTTGTTTCTCCTGTACATCCCGTAGAAAGTCAGTTGGATTAAGATCTAGGGAATCTGAAAATCAGCACCTTGAACTCTCAAGTTCAGAGATGCTCTGACCCAGTCACATAACTCCAAGAACTGTTCATTTGCCTTGACAGATGCCACTGCAAGGAGGTGAATGTGATGACATCTAAAGAAAGCTGTCCACTATATCGGCAAAATATAAATATCAATTAAAAAGTCTTTATATGCATAATAAGCAACAAATGAAGGATTAACTTTAATCAGTCATGCATTTTGACATTCACACAAACTTAACGAAAACAAGTATAGAAAGATAAATAGTAAAAAAAAAAGGCATTTATGGCAATGTAAAACCAATTTGGAGGTCATTTTTAAAGACAAAACAGAGAGAAGATTCCTCTGGCAACTGAATCAGTTTTACACACATTAGTTACGTTGAGCGCTAAGGACTAGTCTGATTTCTTAAACTGCATATAGAACATTGTCAGTAGTTGGCCACAACATGCAACACCAGAATACCAAAAATACAGTGTTTGTGAGACAGTATCTTACATGGTTTCAAGGGGGGGTTTGTGTGCTTTTTTTTTTTTTTTTTTTTTTTAGATGTCTAAAGCTGAATTATTTTTCTGTTGACTCCTGCAAAGGTTTTGCCCTTATACATTCAAAGTGCAAATGTATACTACGGGCGGATTGTGAACCAGAAAGAGGACCATTACGAAACCTTTGCTGCTAAATTGAACTCACATTATGCTAAAGAAAAGCCTTGTGCAAAGGAAGTGGTTGAAGGAGGCGTTTATGCAGTACAAGAAGAGGATGTATATCATAGGTAAGTAGTTTTTTTGTAAGTAGAAAATGAAAAGGGAATAGATACCGATTATAGCATCGTACATGAACAATGCACCAGGAATGACGATGAGCTGTTTCTGTTTGGGTGGCAGAGTGTCTGTGATCAAAGTGCCAGAGAAACGAGATCAGCTGTTCAGTCGAGTCACTGTTGACTTTATTGATGAGGGGCGTGTACAGGAAGTGAAGTCGCATCAGCTTCTGCAGCTTCCTCCCGAATTCCAGAGCTTACCTGGTCAGGCTGTGGAGATCATTCTGTGTGGGGTCCAACCCATTGATGGAGACATGGACTGGAATCCCAGGGTAATTATACAACGTACAATACAGCTTTGTTTAAAAAAGGTTGTGCTTTGCAAATGTTTAGACGAATTTTCCCTATGGTGCTCTTGGTATACACAGAATATTAAGAGAATGTCATTATTCTTCCTCAGTGTTTTAAAATGTTGCAACACAAGAACATAAACAGAAACATAGGACCACATTAATTATGCCATATGTCAAAGCATACCTTATTGTGAAGTCCTTCTTGTGGACTGATTGGTGTAGGTAAATTAATCAACAAAAATGAAAAGATAAATTATATCAAGGTCTACTTAAATCTACAGAAATTAATGTGATTATAAAAAGTTGTCACTGATCATAGTGAATGCGAAGGAATTCGGGGACTTTCACAAGAATAAAACTGTCAAGCAACACATTCACATGGAAAAAGCACAGCCCTAGCAAATAACATTGCAGTGATTACAATTGGTTTGATAATTTCCCATGAGAAGGTTTAGGGAACCATAACTAATGATCCCTAGACAGGTGTGCCATGTAATTTCTCTCTAATGATAAAATGGAGAAAAGGCAGCAGTCACTCAAAGTTGCGAGATGAAAGCGCCATATATTACAGTTACACATGGAACAATAAGCAATACTTTACAGTGCAGTCATCTCCATTTTACAGCTCATGCAAAACTCTTCGAGTGCATTTACCATTTGTATGCCAATCTTTACCCATATCAGAAAAATTTAGTTTGGTGAAACAAAAAATGGGTTTTGTACAATAACACAAATGTTGCTAAGAACACCATGCCCACAAGTACAGAGGTGGTCCAACATGATATGCTTGCATAGACTTGAATTCCATCAAAATTAATTTGAAGTAATCTGAAATAATCTTAGGGGGCTAAAGTATTGTGGGGATTTTTTTGTTTCTGAATATGGTATGTTTTTCTTCATGCTTGTACAGTGAGTGGAAACAAGCATTCAGACAGATTTGGTTTTGTTCTGTCAAAATATTTTGAGTATTTTTGGTTTTGATATCAAGTTATTTTCATAGGTTACCAGAGCTATCAGTCTGAAGATTAAAGAAAAAGTACATCAAGCCAAAGTGGTGATGTGCATGGGCAATACTGTTTGGGTTGATCCAATGGTAGGATTTTAAGTTTTTACTTTTTTAAAACACATTTGCCTCTGTTAAATCAGACATGTTTAAAACATGCACATATATGTTTAAACAGGTACACATGACACGTGTGCCCAGTCTAAAGACCTTCATAAATGAATATAATGTCCATGTGGAGATTCTTGCTACTGGGATGGGCACCACAAATCCTCAGCATTTGAAGCTGCTGAAGACGCTGTGCCAGGGAGAGGAGGTCTTTAGTGCAGTCGATCTTAGCGAGAGTAGCAGGTTATCATCTTTCTCTCTGCATTATATTCTTACACTGGTCTTGGTAAATCTGATCTATAAAAAGTTCCCCCACTGTTTTATGGCATGGGTTCTCCAAACCGGATCCCAGAGTACACCATTCTGCATATTTTATAATATGTATGCTTTAACACTTCAAAATGAGCTTGCAAATGAAATGAAACATTGGATCATGTATGTTTGCCTGTATAATCTGTTTTTGTGGTTCTAAGAGTTTCTGTATTATGTTCTATAAGTCACCAGTTGATGAGCTCCTGTTTATTTAATAATCTTGACCTGAACAGGTGTGAAGGCTGGATGAAGGCTGGAATGCCCAGCCTTTCCAGAGAAGGGGAACCCTGTGAGCCCTCAGAAAAACTTAAGGACGTAAACCAGATCACAGTATCCAACGGAGGATCAAGTAATGCTTCTTCAGCAGACGTTGAACAGATGCTTAAGTGAGTAAAGTGTCTGAATTTTTACTTTTTTCCATATGTAAGAAAATCCATGCTCATTTTAGATTAAGAATATGATACATGTTGTCTTGTTTTATTCAGTCTTTTTTCAGTCTTTTTTCCTTTTGTTTGGCATGTTTAAATCAACCAAAGCTTATATTTTCACACAGATCCACCGATCGAAGATGTTTGCCACAGGTGGTGACTGAAACCATTTCTGACAGCTCATACAAAGGCAAGTGAAGCTTGAATGTACATCTAGATGCTGTATCACTCTTGCATCGATTGTTTGCTAAGTGATAAATGTTTTACACATTTTAGAACCTACAAATGACATGAAGATTACAAATGGTGTCTTGCACGCTGAGAGTGTGCATATTGTGCCACAAAGGTAATTGTTGAATACAAATTTCAGTGACTGTGGACGGATCAGCCACATTTACAATAGCTCAGACTGTACAGAGATATTAATTATAAAATAATTTGTTCTTTTTTGGGCGGGGGGGTCTGCAGTTTTCACCCACAGGTTAAGTGGTTTCAAGGGGAGGAATCAGTCACTCTTAAAGTAAAGCTAGTCAACCCAGTGATGCAGAAGTGTGAATTCTTCTCTGACACAGTGATTTACAGGTGAGTGCACAATCTTAATACAGTGTAGTGATCAGTGTTGGGCATGTACCTTTTAAAAAAGTAATTAGTTACAGTTACTAGTTACTTCTCACAAATAGCAACTGAGTTACATCATTATAAAAGTAACTAATTACTAGGCAAAGTAACGTTACTTAAAAGTAATCTAATTTAATACAACTATAAAAGAAATATAAAACATTGTACACTAATCTACACTATTTTAATGTTGTTGTGGGACAACGTGAGAGACAACTATCAAATTCAAATTCGACTGACCGTGTGTGTGCGCTTGTGTGTGAGCACCCGCACTTCTCTGCCTCTGATTGGCAAACCTAAGCCAATCATCGTGTTCTTAGTTACACCACGTGTTTAGAGACACACCAATCATCATCACTGGTTGTGTCCCGCCCCGGCCCCGAACACACACACACACAGCCCCCAGAGAAAGAGAGAGACACTGCTCACATGAAAACTGCTTCACTGTTCTCAGTTATAGTAACGTGCATTTTATTGTCAGTAACGGTGTTGTCTTTGGGGAAACAGTAATTCGTTAGATTACTCATTACTAAAAAAAAAGTATTGCCGTTAGTAACACAGTTTACTTATAGCGCCGTTATTCCGATCACTGGTAATGATATTAGCTTTGTGAAATGAAATGTTTTTTGATTATAATGAACATAATCTCTTTGGTGATAGTGTGGCGGGGTTTTGTTTAGTTTTTTTACAATATAATTTTTTCCACCAGTGCATATGTGAACAACCAGTTTTACTGTGCCAACATGGAGTTGCATGGTGACATCATCACAGAACAGTGCTTGTGGGAAATAAAGTGCAATGAACCTGTGATCAACTTGGTAAAGAAGGAAAAAGGAGGGTGGAAGTCACTTCTCAAACAAAAAGCAAGTTTTTGTTTCTCCATACCATCTGCTTCTTCACAGTTAACTACTTTTATTCCACTTGGAAATGTATTCTATTTTTAACAGTAAATAGACATTTGTTTATAACATGGGTCTCCTGCAGCATTGCAATTTTTTTTTTTTTTGTAAAATTGTGCTAATGTACATTTTCCATCGTTTACTTCCTGCGCAGAGTGCTTTCATAAGCTATGACTTTGAACACATCAAGGAAGAAGACATTCCTGCCTCAGATGGTGAGAATGTAGTTTTAGCTGTGTTTGTGATTTTGAAAACATATTCTGCAAGTTTTGTTTTAAAACGCGATTATGGATCTGTACATTTCACTCAGGTCGTTGGTTCCTGGCAAACACAGGAGAGGAGGGCTCCTATATAGCTTCAGAGAGTGGAAGTGAGAGTGACTGAAGAGACGACAGGAGTGTTATGTGACGCTAACATGCATAAACTACGAAACTAGGTCTAACCGTTGTGTTTAATTTTAAGAAGGTATGCTGTTACTTTAGATAGCTGCTATCAGAATATAATTGAAATTGTCATAGTTGAAATTGTGCTTCTAAATCACTTCTTCACCACTCCAGTCTAGTGTTTATAAAAAGCAACAATTATAAAGAGGTTCTTACATCTGAAATGTTTTGAGAAAACATTAAGAAAATAATTGAGATATTGTCACCAAAGTTACTTATGTACGCTTAGAATCTACTGTTCTACTGAATAGATATTCAAAAACTTATTCAGCCCTTACACATTTATATTAATTCAGAATGTTAACAAACCAAATGATATTATTGTATAATGTAAAACTGACACCAAGAATGTTCAGAAGGCTGCATATGTAGCCTATGGGCACTGTAGAATTCTACAGATTTTCCCAACTTTTTAATGTAGTGCTGAGCAGAACTACTCTGCCCTACAAAGGCATAAGACCTTAACTTCCCAGAGTGTGAATGTGAGAAAAATGACAAGTTTTTTTTAAAGGTCAAGTTTGAGCTTAATTTTTTTATGCAGATAAATGTATTCATTATGACAACTACTTGGCAATTTTTCAGTGTCCTACCGATTATACAGTTGGCTGGACAGTTGGCTCCCACAGTTTCACACTCTGGGAAGTTGAGGTCTATTGCCTTTGTAGGGCAGAGTAGTTCTCCAGACTTCCTGAGGGACTTGTTTTCAGTCCAGTCCCTGATCCTGACCAGTTTCAGAGGAATGTTTATTAAGCCACACAGTGACCTATGTAGTAATCAGTCGAGCAGAACAAAGTCTTTAAGGCCTGAACCAGTGAAGAAATGGGTTCAGATGATTCCAGATGACCAGGCGGTGATCAGTATACTGGTGATGCTGAATGCTGAGGGATTGGAACACCTTAATCTAAGCACCTCTTTAGGCACTACAGCCTGTCTCATAAAACATTTACCATTTCACCCGGGCACCTGGTGGCCTGTTGGTTAGGGAGTTGCCCCTACACGCTGCTCCCTAGGTACTGTGTTGCTGGCTTCACTTGGTGAATGGGTCAAAAGCAGACAACAATTTCATGCTGTTCACTGTGTGCCGTGCTATGGTGTGTTTACGTATGAAAAATTGACACTTTATTTAAACAACTCAGTATGCCACAAATATAGTAGTATTTTTGTACCAACAAGGTGATTCAAAGCAAAATAAGAAGAAATAAGGGGGTGGCTTAAGGCTTTTGCACTTTTGTATGATTTTTGTGTTTTGGTTCTAGGCTTGTTAAAGTGAAAATGTTAAAAGAAGTGACCGATTTCATTGCCTTCAGTCAGAATGTGCAGCTTATTTCTTTGGTTATGTATTATATAGATGTCGACACCTGAATATACTAAAAGTAAAACAAAGGTAATCTTCATTTACATTTTTATCTCAAAAACCACTGCCCAGAAATAGTGAAGCAAATAAGTCTAGCTGCTGAGGTTTTCCTTAAACACTGTCTGTCAAAAAATTCTGTTTATAAGCCAAGTTATAGAGCCTAAATGCAAAGTTTTGTTTGGGTAGAATTTGTCATTAAAGTACACTCAGTCAAAAATAATTGCTTACATGCGTGTCATACACTCGTGTTCTTCACTTTCAGGGGGAAAAAAAATTGCAAAGATTGGTGGATATTCCAAAACCACAGAGATCATGTGGGGCTACTCTAGGAAAAGTGTGGAGACAAAAAATCCAGCACTGAAGAATGTGTAGACAGCAAACATATATCAGGACTGCTCAGGAGAGGGAGAACAATTCAGCCACAGAGAGAACAAACCTGTTTTTTTACTGTATACACTACCAGTCAACATTTTGCCCACACTGAGATTTTCTGAATTTGCACGCGAGTACCTTTATTAGCCAGACATGTCATATTTTTATTAATCACTACTGACCCATAAAAAGCCAGCTAATCTAATTATAATGTGCTTCACCAGACAATTGTTAGATATTTTTAAGCTATTGGGCAACAGCCAATGTGATGAAACAGTTAATGAGTGCATTTGAAGTTAAAGAACAGCCTAGAATTTGACACTGTATCACCACACAACCAGTTAAAAGGATGTCTGAGGTGCGGTGTTCTATATTCTTTTCATGTTATAAAGGAAACTTTTTTTGACAGTTTCATTTATAGTTGTTCACTCAACAACTGTTTTCGGAAAAAATGGAAAAGTGTTAAAACTTGTGGTGTGCTTTTGACTGGAAGTGAACATTACTTTTGTATTGTCCTTTTAAATATGGACTTTATGGTGAACCAAATCCGACATTCTTACGGCTCATACTTGTTGATGTAAGGTTCTGCTCTCTACGTGTTCTCCAGTGCTGTCCACCATACATAATTTCCTCTCCACACATATTCCAGTTGGTCAATGGCTTGTGGCTGAATTTCATCTTGCATTTTCCTTCTTTTAGAGAACGGAAAGGATAAAAATATCAGAAAAGGTTGCTAAACATCACTGTATTACATGTGTGCATACGAGCAGCTGTTTTTGACTACAGTGTTTTCCCTCGTGTGAACCTTGGCCAAACTTGTACTAAAAGCACATTAGATCTTACGTCTTTGTTTTATTTTACTAGAGGTTTCAGGTGCTGACATCACAGAAAAGGGATGAAACGTGTGGACCATGTCATTATTCTAATATATTCAACTTTGTAGTTAATATATTAAGGTACAGTTACATTTTTTGTATTAAAAATAGCTTGAAAAGTTGGGTGTCCCTAAACATTTCATCATTTTTGTAAGTTTCCTTTTTCAGAACTGCTGACAGCTTTAGGCCTCATTATTTTCTCTGAATGTTAGCGTTGCCATATTTTCAGTCATGACTTCTGTTGAAATGGTTTAGGGTTTTTCCTTTAGATCTTTTTTTTGTAACCCAGCTGGAACTCTTCATTGTTGATTCAAATTCTGAAATTGTCTTCGTTACTTCAGTTATGTTACTAGGTTGAATCGTACTTAAGGCCCTTAACAGTTTGTCAATCTGTGTTGAAGCAATGTCTGCCTTGTGTTGATGTTTGTGCAGATTTCATAGTTACACACTTATGAGTTATAAATCTTTTGTGAATGGATTATGTGGAAATAAAATAGTATTCAGCATACTGTCCTTTCTGTATTTATTTTTAAATCTCTGTTGTGGCTGTTTCATAACCTCACATTTTCACACACAATCGGGGCGCATAAAAAGGCACAAATAACGTAACGTAACAAGAATGCAGCTTAAAACCAAATTATGAGGAAACAATACTGACATCACCACTGTTGATTTCAACTGGACTATCAAGTTAAACTACCCACATCACTGAGAAGTCCTGCTTTGTAACGTACTCCTACATTAGCTGTATCCCCAAAAGGACTGATAATTACACCATCAGGGACTTTAATGACACTGCATTCAATTACAGACTTTAATATGAAGTTGGTCCCCCTTTGTAGATATAACAGCTTCCACTCTTCTTGGATGGCTTTTCACAAGATTTTGAGTTTCTGTGGGAACTTGTGCTCATTCTTTCTGTAGAGCATGTTTGACGTCAGGCACTAATGTTGAATGAGAACATCTGGCTCACAATCTCCGTTCCAGTTCACCCAAAAGATGGGGTTGAGATCAGGGATCCGTGCGGGCCAGTCAAGTTCTTTCACACCGATGTATTTATATCATTTTCTTTATGGAGCTTACCGTGTGCAGTGGGACACACTCATGTTGGATTAGAAAACGGTATTTTCCCCAACGTGTCCACAAAGTTGGAAACACGGCATTGTCCAAAACATGTTGGTATGCTGAAGCATTAAAATTGCCCTTCACTGGAGATAAAGGGCTTAGCACCAAACCAGAAAAACAGCTGCGTCCCACCACTTCTGTCTATATTGTATAGATGTGTAAATCTTCTTTAAATTTCATCAGCGAACCCGCATTAAGAGCACAAAAGCTGCGTCCGAAATCGCATACTTCCAAACTATATAGTTTGCGAGGCGAGTAGTATGTCCGAATTCATAGTATTCAAAAAACAGTAGGCGAGAAGAACCCGGATGACCTACTGCTTCCAGCCGATTTCCATTCATACTATATAGAACGTACTTTTTTGACGGTAGAGTAGTACGTACTAACTCAAATGTAGTACGTAGTATGTAGTATGCGATTTCGGACGCAGCCAAGGTCTGGTGAGCCAGTCACAGACCAGCACTGGTGGTGTTCCATTCAGAAACAGTTGGCCCCTCCCTCACTTACCCTAGATCGTAAAATTCAAAGGCTGGTGTCTTTTTTCATAATTTCGTTAAAATATTTTTATGTTTTCATAATTACAATTCATACATTTACGCATTATTAATCACAGGCCAGTCCAGCCTTATATAGAGAATTCTCATTTAATATTTTCCTTTTAAGTGTCTAGGGGAAAGGTATATGTATTTCCTTTAGTGATCAACCCCCTGTTAACGTTTAGCCGACCACAGTGCCTGGTGATGTACAATGGTGAGGTGATCTAACAAAATCCTCACTCATTTGTGTAGTTTTCTATTTATTTTAGAGCACTGATATTAAAGAGTTTCATCAAGGTCGGACAGTGTTGTATAACGCAGTGATTGCGTGTTACACAAGAGAAGTCGGGCGATCTGCACGGACAGCCTGGAGCTCGTGCTGCTGTTTCACCTTGCTGGGTCTGTTGCTGGAGTTGTTCTGTCAGTGTGTGTCTACTGAAGACTCTCTCTGGAGCCGGTTTTGCGTCTGTTGAGCTGAAGGGGAGGGTGGAGGCGGCTGGGGAATGGCTCTAATTTCGGGGCTGCTCTCGGTTGCTGCCTGGCCCGTGCGGTTCGGAGTGAGGGGTTTACAGCTTTGCCCCCTCTCTGCTGCTCTGAGGAAACTGTCTTCCTCCCAGTCCACTGGAGCCTTCCACAGGGTAAAACTTGTTCTGCACCGCTTTATAATAATTCTGTACTGCCGTCCGTAAAAATGAGGCTGTTATTTCATTACACTGACTTAGGCTCGACAGGTTAGTGACTGAA
The DNA here is from genome assembly GCA_037577145.1 of Brachypetersius gabonensis. Taxonomy (NCBI): domain Eukaryota; kingdom Metazoa; phylum Chordata; class Actinopteri; order Characiformes; family Alestidae; genus Brachypetersius; species Brachypetersius gabonensis. The sequence goes on from JBBJLR010000133.1 coordinate 11,039,973, forward strand.
CAGCTTAACAGTCACAATGACTAGACATGCCCTCACCGACAACTCTATATGTACAAAAGTATTGGGACAGCTTTTAATTATTGATTTCAGGTAGGCCCTTACATCCAGTGAGGGGCTTCAGCTTGCCTATACATTTGGGATAACGCCATACTCCCAACTTTGTGACAGTTTTAATGCTTCCAGCTCCGTGGACACAGTTTGGGGAAGAACCTTTTCTATTTCAGTATGACTCTGACCCAGTGCACAAAGCAAGCTCCATAAAGACATAGTTAGATGAGTTCGGTGTGGAAGAACTTGACTGTCCCACACAGAGCCCTGACCTCAAGCCCATCCAACACCATTGGGATGAACTGGAACGTACATGTATTTGAGTGCAGTGTAATTAATGTCCCTGTTGGTGTAATGGTCAGACGCCCCAATACTTTTGTCCATATAGTGTACGTAGTCTTGTACCGTAACTGGTTTTAGATATGTGAGGACTTTGCTTTTGCTCTTTGTTGTTGACCTGTATATCGATCTTCCTCAGGGCTTTTTACTGAACCGTCTCAAACCACTGTCATCTGTAAATAACTTACTGTCTCCATTCATACTTCACTCAAGCGGAGCTTCAAAAGGTAATGATGAACCTCACTGTAAATAACGTAATCTCAAAAACATGCTGCTTAGAGTTTTGTGCTGGCTTCTTCTAGAATGAATTGCAGTTTTCTTCTTTTCCTCATAGATGGTAAACCTAGTGGACCTGACCGTCAGCCAAGTGGAGGAGGAGGAAAGAAAGGAGGGAAGAAGGACTGGAAAAGTCGTTTACTGCAGGTATTAGCAGTAGATATTATTCTATACTATATCTGTGTAGTTGTCTAGTTTATTTGTGCTTCTGATGGTAAATCAGAAGCAGTATAAGAATGTTGTGGTTCACGCTGTGTGTTGTGATGTGGTGTGTTCACATGTGACAAATGGACATTTGATGCTTACACTCTTGATTTTTCTTGGATTCAGGGTGATGTGCCGTGGGATGATAAAGATTTCCGCTACATCGCGGTTGCATTGGGAGGTGTCACATCTGTCCTGCTCTACCTTTACCTGCATGATCCAGGCAAAGAGATCACTTGGAAAGACTTTGTCCATCATTACCTGGGCAGAGGACTAGTGAGAATCACTTTCTTCATTATTTCTTAGAAGAAAGCCTTTAATCACTCCCATGTACTGTCACTCTTTTGTTATTTTACATAAAGTGCATTTTTGTTTTTTCAGGTTGACCGTTTGGAGGTTGTGAACAAGCAGTTTGTCCGAGTCGTTCTGGTTCCAGGTGCAGACACCTCAAATGGAGTAAGTTGCATCAGACACTTCATGTGCATCATACAGGGGCTAGTTTTGAATACATAAAGAAAAGAAGAAAAAAACCTAAAGAAGTATATATAAATATACATATTTAATGGCCATTTACTTCAAATGTTTTTAAAATATACACTGATGGCAGTGAATGAGAGTAAATGGTTTTGCATTGTTAAGTATTGGTTTCATAAAGATAAACACCTTCTTGTCAAGTATATTCTCACAATAAAGTAAATTTTTCCCTTCAGAGCTATGTGTGGTTTAACATTGGCAGTGTTGACACGTTTGAGAGGAATCTGGAGGCTGCCCACTATGAGCTTGGTCTGGAGCCATCGCACAGAACCTCAGTGGTGTACAGCTCAGAGAGTGATGGGTAAGAATCTTCTAAGACCTGTACTGCCCTCTGTTGGTCACACACTAAACTGATTTTGTACCGCCTGAATTAACGTGAAATAATTTTCTGTGATAATGTTGCATTTGTACATTTGTACGAGTTTTGGAGAAAAAAGCCTGCATAAGAAAAATGTCATTGTTGTTTATTATGTTTCACCAGGTCGTTCCTAATGAGCTTCATACCTACATTGTTGCTGATTGGTTTTTTGCTATTCACACTACGTCGAGGATCAATGGGTGGAGGTGTAGGAGGTGGAAGGGGGCCTTTTAGCATGGGTGAATCCACTGCAAAGATGATGAAGGACAACATAGATGTAAAGTTTAAAGATGTAGCTGGGTGTGAGGAGGCAAAACTGGAAATCCTAGAGTTTGTCAACTTTCTGAAGAACCCGCAGCAGTATCAGGACCTTGGTGCTAAGATCCCTAAGGTAAATGCATCTCTGTCAGTGGTAATGCATCTATAACAGTGGCAAAATGAGTAATAGGAGTAACATGATTAGTATTGAATAACATTCTCTAACACAGTATGTTGTCTTGAAGAACATTAGTTTTTATTTTCAAGTTATTGAATGTCTTTCTAGGGTGCTGTGCTGTCAGGGCCCCCAGGAACAGGGAAGACTTTATTGGCCAAAGCCACTGCTGGAGAGGCAAACGTCCCCTTTATTACTGTCAATGGCTCAGAGTTTCTTGAGATGTTTGTGGGAGTTGGACCAGCGAGGGTGAGTCAAAGACTGAAATATTGTGTGTGTCTGTCTGTTAGTCAAAGGGATAAAGTGAGAAAAGATAAATGGCTGAGAAATACTCACAGTATGTCATTTTTTTATTAATAAATGAACCTATGAACAGAACAAAAAACCTATGAACAGGTTTTGTTCATTTTATTAATGTTAATGCATTATTCGTCCACTTCAGGTGAGGGACATGTTTGCAATGGCCAGGAAGAATGCCCCCTGCATTCTTTTCATTGATGAAATTGATGCAGTTGGCAGGAAAAGAGGTGGAGGGAACTTTGGAGGTCAGAGTGAGCAAGAGAACACACTTAACCAGCTGCTTGTGGAAATGGATGGTATGTGTAGACCTGTTGGAGGCTTAATTTTAGCAGTTCATTCTTGCAGTTCATCAGTATGAGATTTAACCTTTTTCTGAAATTGCTGGAATAAATATGGTTGGGGCTTTAACTTTTAAAAACTAATAAGTTATGTTACCTTGCATAATTGCATTTACATATTATTTATGGGTTACACAGGTTTCAACACTAGTACAAATGTTGTGGTCTTGGCTGGCACAAACAGACCTGACATCCTGGACCCTGCTCTGATGCGACCTGGTAGATTTGACCGACAGATTTATATAGGTTGAAAGTCTTTTTTGTTACATTCCATGATCAGAAAATTATATAACATCCAGGTAAACTTACTCTGGTAAATTGCTTTGTATTAATCCTACAGGACCTCCTGATATAAAAGGCAGAGCCTCCATCTTTAAGGTTCACTTGAGGCCTCTTAAACTGGATCCAAGTTTGGACGGAGATGCTCTCGCTAGGAGAATGGCTGCTTCTACTCCTGGTTTCACAGGTGAGGGAAAAATGTCAGCCAGTATGTACTAAATGTTTTGGAAAAAATTATATCCTACTGAAACTAGATATGTATCAGATTTTGTTTAAAACAGCAGTTTGGCGACATCACAAATCAGTTGAATTCACTTTGCAAATCACAGAACACATTCCTCAAAATACTTTTTTTACTAAAGTAGCTTTGCTATATTAGCTAGGGGCAGCTGGTAGCCTAGAGGTTAGGTGGTAGCCTGCAACCAGGAAGTCGTGGGTTGATTCCCTGAGCAAGGTACCATCCCCACACACTGCTCCCAGGGCGCAGTGTTCCTGGCTGCCAACTGCGTCATTTGGTGAATGGGTTAAATGCAGAGGAAAAATTTCTGTGTCCTGTGGTGTGTTCACGGATACCAGAATAGTCACTTTCACTTCACTATTAAGATTGTAATGATATCTCTCCATTTTTGTGAAATGTTTTTTGAAAATAAAACATTAAAAAGAATAAAAACATTTTTTTAAAAAAACAAAAAAAAGTCATTTTTGGGATGATTTGTATTCATTCTACCTTTAACCTTAATAATCAGGGTGCATTGGTTTGTGTGTTAATGATTAGTAGATAATGACTGAGGTGCTTACTATGCATCTCTGTTATTGCCTCTTAGGAGCTGACATTGCAAATGTGTGTAATGAAGCAGCTCTCATTGCTGCCAGACATCTCAGTAAAGCTGTAAACGGCAAACACTTTGAACAGGCTATTGACAGAGTGATTGGAGGTGAGTGTCAAAAGCAACACTTTTTTTACGTTTTTTTTTTTTTTTCTTTTCCTTCCATAAACAGGAACACGTGCTAATAAGATATTTGCAAAACAGGTTCATATGGATCAAATGGTTCACATTCATTGTAATTGTGTGAAACCTGTGTGGAATGCATTTCGATCACTACGTTATTGCAGGTCTGGAGAAGAAGACGCAGGTCTTGCAACCCACTGAGAAGAAAACGGTGGCTTACCATGAAGCTGGTCACGCTATAGTGGGCTGGTTCCTTGAGCATGCTGACCCACTACTCAAGGTAAATGATAACATGCTTTCATATATATTTTACATTTACAATTAAATGTTGTAAATCAGCTGTTTACACTTATTTTGTTTCTTGATATGGTTCCTGGTGTGTCATCTTGGATATGCACAAAATGTAATGAGAAAGCACCACTTGAACTACTTCACTTACCCTTTGTGGCACATATTGATGTCTCTATTTCTCTGAATCTTAGGTATCTATTATTCCTCGTGGGAAGGGTTTAGGCTATGCTCAGTACCTCCCTAAAGAGCAGTACTTGTATACACGTGAGCAGCTATTTGACAGAATGTGTATGATGCTGGGAGGCCGTGTGGCTGAGCAGATCTTCTTTGGAAGAATCACCACTGGAGCTCAGGATGACCTGAAGAAGGTCACGCAGTCGGCCTATGCACAGGTATACAGTAATGCTGGACAATGACTACATTTTTAATTGTATAGCTTTCTGCAATTAATCGCGATTAATTACATTGTTACATGCAAAATGAATTCAGAAGTAGTGTGTTGTGAACTTTGATTTTTAAAGTACTGCTATATGAATAAAAGTGCAATAAAATTTGGTTTGAAAATGCTTGAAATAAATCAGGAGCTTTTTAACAGCAGTGTTTCCTTTAACACAGTTACAAAGCTGCAGTTCAAATATTTCTGTAAATCTCAACTTAAACATTAATGTGATCAAATCAAATATAAAGCCAAATCCATTTGCCACTGCAGCGCATTCATGTTTTATCTTATTTGTTATTAAGAAACAAGTTACCGTCAGAGTCCAGAGCATTATAGCAGCTGCAAAGGGGGACCAGATCCATATGAAAATCTATGTATTTGAATGCCGTGTCATTAAAGTCCCTGTTGGTGTAATGGTCAGGCGTCCCCAATACCTTTGTCCATGCAGCGCTTTAGGTCTCGACTGGTATTCGTAAGGGGTCAGGCATCCCCATTACTTTTGTCCATATTTTGTCCATATAATGATGACCGATTATATAGCCAAAAGTAATGGGACACCTCACCCTGTGAAAACTAATCAAGACTCAGAGCACAAAAATTAAAGCCTTTTTTTAAAATAAAAAAAAGGCATTACAAAACAATTGTAGTATAAACTTCTGCATAGACGCACAATATTTCTCAGCTTTTCTTGTTATTGGTTTCTTCCTCTTTGTTTATCATTCTCTTGTTCTCTTTAGATAGTGCAGTTTGGGATGAGTGAAAAGGTGGGACAGGTGTCTTTTGATCTACCGCGGCAAGGAGAGATGATCATGGAGAAGCCCTACAGTGAGGCCACGGCGGAGCTGATTGATGAAGAGGTCAGAGAGCTGGTGGACAGGGCTTACCAAAGAACTCTGAAACTCCTCACAGAAAAACGTGACCTAGTTGAGAAGGTAAGAACTTTTATATTAGGCGGCTTTTTTATGTATGTAAAACTCTATTAAATGTTTGCTGTGACCAACAGCACATTAGATGTGATGCCATTATTTTTTTGCTTTAGGTGTAAAGTCATAGGTTGTTAATGAGCAGGTGTGTGTGTGTGTGTGTGTGTGTGTGTGTGTGTGTGTGTGTGTGTGTGTGTGTTTGTGTGTTTGTGTGTTTGTGTGTTTGTGTGTTTGTGTGTTTGTGTGTTTGTGTGTTTGTGTGTAGGTTGGAAGGCGTCTCTTGGAAAAGGAGGTTCTGGACAAAGCTGACATGTTAGAGCTGACTGGTCCCAGGCCATTTGAGGAGAAATCTACCTATGAGGATTTTGTTGAGGGTACAGGCAGCTTTGAAGAGGACACAAGCCTCCCAGAGGGACTAAAAGACTGGAACCAGGAGAAAGGGAAGTTACAGGAGCAGGCACCAGCCATACAAGAGAAACAGACAGCTTAAAGCCTTATAATACATCTATCTTACCTGGCTCAAGCGCAGATGTTATCGAACTGACTTACCTTTGTGAGAAGAGGACATGGCTTTGTATTTTGTCTACATTTCACATTTGCCTAAAATGTGAACATGGGGATTAGAATAATGTTTTAAATGCCTTAACCATCCGCACTGGTGATAAGTAGACAACAAAGTCTGTGTACTGAAGTCTGTGTACCAATTCAAATGCACAACTTCAGTGTTTTTAATTTCAGTTATTTTGAAATTAAATGATGAATACAGTGGTGTCAATTATGGTTTTCTGCTCCTCTTTATGAAGGGGAAGTGATGGTGCTGTATATTTGTATAAACTTGAGTCTTCTGAAAATCTTCTTCTGGAATGTTTATAAATCTCTAACATTGTGCTTATTTAATAAAAAGGACTTTCCCCCCCAAAAAAACAAACAGTAGTTCTTTTTTAATCATGCAAATTGTGTATTAATTAATAGGACATGCTCAGAGGGAAGAAAAATGTATATATTTAGCACTGGAGAACCGTAGAAACACAATATTAATGTTATAATTAACTGTAGAAAACATTGTTTCACCACAGGCCTCATAATATCTATTGTGCAAAGTAACATTAAAGCCTTTTGCCTAATATTTTGTACATACCTATGTATGTGTCACAGTAACATCCACGTAACTTAGAGCCTGTACCTTGGATAAGCAGTGTACATGCACCAGCCATCCGTGTGATGTAACAGTGATTCACCAGACAAGGCCACCTGCTTCCATTGCTGCGTGGTCCAGTTCTGATGCTCATGTGACCATTGTGGGCCATTCCATTGGTGGACACTAGGTGTTCTGACACCTTTCTGTCATATCCAAACTCAGCAGCTTCAGATATTTCAGCTACTACAGTAATATTTCTGTGGAACTGGACAAGGCAGGCGAAGCACCGTAATGTTTCATTTCTTTAGGTAGTTCAAGGTCGTCCTAGATGTTGTCACAGTGGGGTTTTGATCCAAGGCCATCAGTTTCTGTGGAACATTCATTTTCAGGATTTGCTGGTAGTTATTCTGTTGAATCTTTCTGAAGCATTAATAACTTCTGTGATGAAATCATATTTAAGGGTAACTTCTGATGACCTTTACATGTAGATGAGGTTTTGTAGCAGCACTGTTCCTGTGCCCATGTGTGGGTTTGGATTTGTATAGATTTTATTCCTCAGAGGCCAATGTTTTTCTTCAGAATTAATGATAAACATGGTGTATAGTACACTTATGAAATAATAGAAAAGTTTGATGACCTTCGTAAATGAGTGAGTGGTTATAATACTTTTGGGACAATAAATAAGAAGAGCTGTAGTGAACCTGTGTGGAACAGGACACAGTTGCATTCCTCCCACACACAGAGAGGAGGGCGGGTAGAGAGGTAAAATGTCTGCAGGGAACGTGGTTGAAGAACTTCACAAGACAATAGCTTTTTCCAATTAGACACAGTCTCCATGGCAACAAAGTGTTTGGAAGGCAAGTCAGAAAAAGGTTTTTCTTTCATTCAGCACCAAACAAAATCACCTGTAATTCTTTCTACTGGAACTTTGACTGGAGGCAGGTTCTATGGTCAGATGAGAGAAAATTAGAGCTTTTTGCTTTCAAGCCCTCAAGGCGGGTTGGGCACAAAAAGTAGGATGGTCAAACAGAAAATAACCTTGTCCTCACTATTAAGCAAGATGGAGTATCTGCAATGTTTTGGGGGTGTTTTTCCTCCAGAGGCCCTGGTAACCTTGTTAGAAACATGTCATCATGGCATCCAGGGGGTTTGAAAATCTGTCTGCTTCTGCCAAAAAAGCTAAAACCAAGAGTTGGCTCTTAAAATACAAATAAGAATTTAGAATATATGTTCAAATCCACACATAAATGGTTCAACACAACAACGCTCTTGAAGCTCCTGTGGGGTGAGCTGGAAAGTAAAGTCCAATAAAGAAGACCTGTAAAAAAGATTCTGTATTGAAGATTGCTTGCTCGTTATTGTTTGGTCTCAAGTGTAATGGGAGACGTCTCATTGCATTGGCAAACGGAGGTTGAACAATGTAGTAAATGCAGAGGTGCTAATAAACATTACATAATGTGATTAATATATTCAGTGTGAGACTGCTTATTAACCACAGACATGTTTTTTTTCATTTTTCATGACCTTTCTCACTAACCCTTAGCAATAATTACAGAGCAGACTGTATGTAAACCACTTGATGTAATTAGACAAACCTCACAATCATACTGTTTTGGTTTTTTTTTTACCCACACATCATTTTTTGTGGGATGAAAGTATCTTTCCTGCTGTGGGAAATGTCTAAAGAAGCTAAGGAGGCACTATTCTCTAAACACAACACTCCTAACCACAGCTGTCTGGTGCTGTGTGGACAAGATGACCTCCAGTATGATCCCCTTTCTTATACTTTTTATCTATAGCAGGTTAGAGGTCCTTGTGATTATATTGACCAGGGCTATTAATGTTGCTGTAATTTTTTTTGCTCACCATGTTTGCAATTGATTGGTTGTTTCCATTCAAGGGTCTTCTCTTCTACAGTTTATTTAGTCCTTCATTTCTGCTCTCACCTGTTCCCTTTCTCTTATCATTTCACAATTAGAACCCCACTGTCTCATATCTCCATATGTGCTTCAATATGCCATCATATACTCCAAACCGGGCCATAATGACTTCTGTGTGTCAGCACAAGTAGGGCATAGCCAGAATGATTTATCACAGGCTCACTCTCTAAGCCTCCCTCTCCCTGAAACTGAAGCCCTGCTCATCGGGGAGACTCCCATTTTAGATCATGGACACAGTTTAGATTGCACCAGAATCAATGCGTGGAGATCCTGCATGATCAAAATGGGGAAAAACTAATCATGAAATCTTAAAAGATATTCTATGCCTGGACCTTTATGGTTCATTGGGATTTTGTCCTGAAATCCTTCGTACATACAGAAGCAAAACGGGGTACGGTGGCTGTGTGTGTGTGAAGGGGGGTGGTGAATTAGACTGATGTGGAACACTAAATCTGGCAGGTTTTCACACTCCAGTCAGCATTATTAGGACGCATTGAATCGTTTTTTTTCTTTGATTGCGGCAAAACATGATTTGCTTCAGAAATATAAATATCCTTAAAGGAACAAACTACACAAGTGCAAACTGTTCAGCCATCTTTAAGTGTTTGAACTCTTTCTGTCTTATTCATTATTCCTTTTGTCAACCAATAAGCAAAGGCTGTCCTGTTTGTATTTCATCTACTAGGTATTAGAGTTTAGAGTTACTAGAGATATTAGAGTTTCCACTCTTTTAATACACTATAATGTGTCTAGGCATAAATCAACTTGATTGGATAAATCCAGCAAGGTACACAAACAGCACTTACAAGCTGCCATGTTTGAAAGGTAAAACCTCACTCAGATGCAACACTCACATTCAAATGCATTATATATGAGTAATAACCACACACACCATTTTATGGGATCTTTATTTATCTTGTTATTATACTGTATTCATTTTGATTAGATTTGATTAGATTTTGATTAGATTAGATTCATTTGATTAGTTTTAATCCCACTGACGTTTGTTTCCTCATAACGTATGTGTCATACCCTGTTTTAAACATGCTTAACATATTGTAACCCTGTTATAACCTGTAACTGCGTCATTATTACCAGACAGTTCTATAAATGCTCATGAAAAAAGTTCACAAAAATTAACATCGAGTTTTTTTTGTTTTTTTTTTAACTTCTTCAGAACACCACCAGTCATACACAGTGGGCTTTGTAAAGAGAAACTCTGAATGGAAAAATAATTAATTTTGACACTTACAAGATGTAAGATTATTTCACCAGGCTATATCATAAATGGAGAAAAGTGCTCAGTAAACACACACACACACACACACACGCAACTCTCAGTTTTATCCATTTACATTTCACTTTCTACTTTTATGTCACATCATCTGAGAGCAAGTTTAAATTAGTACAGGCTTTATCCCACTGTGTACAGAACACTGGTACTGCTGTCGCTGTGTGCTACTCACAGGCTGTTAAAATAAAATCCATCTTTTCTTTTAACAGATTGTGATATATTTTGAGGCTTTGAATTGGATCACTTTCTCTTCACAATAGATAGACTCTGAATGGGCCACAATGCTTCATGAGGTCATGCTTGAGTTCTCCATGTATTTATGCTGTATGAGCTGCATCACTGTATGAGCTGCATCACTGATCCACTCCCCGCTATTTGCGTGATAGAGGAGGGAATTTGCTTCTCTGGAGGAGCCCATTCTTTATTTATCCTTTTTGAGGTTCTCTGTTTCCCCTATTTGGGCAAGAAAAATCACTTTTATCTTCAGCAAGGGTCTCTGTGTCCTTTCAGAGGTCCCTTTTCGCTTCCTTGGGAAGGAACCTTCATCCCCTAGACGAGGACTTCTGTCCTCTCTGAGCCCATGGAGCTGCCTGTGGCTCAGGGCTGCTGGGATTGGGAGCGCTCTATCTTCAGCAAAGGTTCTGTGTTCTCTGAGTCACTGTGATGTTTTCTGTCTCTGGACTGCTGCTCCCCTTTGCTGCCTCGGGTCCAGGAAGGTGATCGGACATAGCCACTTTGAGGAAAACGTGGCAAAGGAGGCTGGTGCTGATCTGGGGGATGAGCAAGTCAAGAGAACAGATTAAATGAAATGCACTCCAACAAAGCATTTTTGTTTCCGTTTCTTTGGCTTTATCTCAGGGCTGGTTTACTCTGACCTTTAAAATACTACCTGTGACTCATACACACTTCCTCCAAATTTCCTCTGCTGCTCTCTGTCTCCTCTCCAGGGGATGATGCTAGTTTTTAAATAATTTTATACATATAAAAAATATATAAAAGTGGCTGGTCACTAAAAATGTGGACAGCCAGATTCAAGGCCATGCTGTAACTTAAGCTGAGCAATAGAAGCTACAGTGATCTCAAAAGAGCAGAAAATAAAAGCAGGCTGAGGCCTTCGACTGTGTTGTGAAATGAAATATTCAAGAAGTACACATTCGTGCACTTCAGCTCAGCACTCTATCAAATAATCATGTGATCGCAGAGGGGAAATACGAAAGAACCGTGGGAAGAAACAACCTGAATAAGAACATTTTCTCCACACATGCTCTTTTTTATCCTTCTTTCAACTGGTTCACAGCAGCTCCAATAAAAATGGCCTTTACGTTTATCAATTTTAGGATTTAACAAAATGCTGAACTTCAAAGAGCTCCCTTTTTTAGTTATTTGAACCACATGAGCCTCATAACTACATTACATTTATATTAGCTTCACAGTAGTTACTAAATAATTCACTTATCATTAATAATGAGTCACAAGGTGAAAAACCAAAGAAGTGTTTAAGGGGCTTAAGTGAAAGCTGTTAAGACGTAAATGTGACACTCACTTGCGGGGGATTCATTGTGGTTTTCTTCATCTGAATCAGCAAACACTTCTCCGAGCTCCTGATCAGACATGTCTGTTAGCTCTGTGAGGTCCAAGAGATCAAAGTGTACCTCCAGAGAGGACACACTGCTTAGAGGCTCTGAGGCAGTAAGAAATCAGGGGAAAGGATCATCAACTTTAAAAGAAATATATACAAAATGATAGCATTCAATGTGGTTTGGCTTAAAATGACTTTAAATCCCCCCATAGTTCAAGGTGGCAGCTCATGCTGATGATAGTTTTTGCAAAATACTGTATCAGATCTATCATATATCAGACCTCTTTTATTTAGTAGGTGTATTATAACAGTGTAAAATTAAACTGCATTACATCTGTTAGCAGACACTCTTATCCAGGGAGAAATACAAAAAGTGCAAATAATGTAAGTCAAACTTATAAAAGTACTAGTAGCTGAAAATACTGCAAGAAAACATATCCTAACAGACAAGACTGTAGCCCATTTACTATCAAGCACAATGTGCCACCCCTGACTCATTCATCTTCTGCTGGGAATGGTTCACCAGTACTCTTCAGCTGTGAGGGCTTCTGGTTCTGGCTTTCAGTGAACTACCAAGTGAATAAAAAAGACATATGGAAACAGACTATAGTGTCCAGTGTCTCCACCACTGTTTAAAAGGCTGGGCTCTGGTAAACTCAGATACGGCCCGGCTTAGATAAGATACAGACCGTCAGGCTCATATTAGCTTACGAGCATTCTATTTATGTGACATTTTCTTTAAATGTATTTCTCAACTTATTTTGAAGTGTAACGACCCATAAAAGTCAAATCCCAAGGTAAATTCAAACATTCGTACTGCTGTGATATAGAGGTGTGTCACACAAACAAGCTTGGTTTTGGTCCTAGCAGGCTTTATTCACAGAAATTCTTGTTCCATACAGGACAATAATCCTCAAACTGTAATATTATTTTTATTACTGATATTAAATTAATATTTAATATTGGTTTTAGAAATATTGGTTTTATTGAAAAATCATTTAAATCCTGAATAGGAGGTGATAACTTTTGACTTTGCCATTTTATAAACAGACCACCAGCCAAAGCTTCCTCTCCTGGGTGTTTGTACACAAAAGCCATGTACTTCTTTGAGCATTCTTGAACAACACTAATAAAATACTATAGAGATTCTTTAAAAAGTAACCAAGAACCTTGGCTCTTCTAGGCTACTTTTTTAGAAGGGCCCGCATTGCGAGTCGGCGGGACTGCAGCAGCGAAAATCTGAAGGCATTGCATAGCTGGCTAACTAATGATCATTTATCAAAACCAGCCAAGAAGAATAGCTAGCCATGGCAAAATCGGGTGAGCATTTATGTTTTCTAATGTAATTTCCAAAAGCAGTTTACAGTGATGGAATGTTGTGACTCGTGGCAAGCTGAACTTGGTTGGGCTGCTGCAGACGCCACACTTACAAGTCACTGAACACGTGCTAATTCAGTTACTAAGTTACGGCTCTGTTATGGATTCAGAGTTTTTAATTTTAGTTCCACCACAGAAATGTAAAAGAGAGGGCACACTGTTTCTTATCAAGATGTCACTTTATATGCCATGTTTCGACTGACTGACCATCAAGGCATAGGTAACTTATACACATATCACAATGCACACTGAACTGAACGTCCTGTACAAACACAACGTGGGTGTTTCAATAAAAATGGCCTGTCCCCACTCATACACTCCAGTAAGGCCCACTTACGCCGTCTTTCTGCGGTCAGCACCTGGCTGCAGTGGTGTCCAGGTGTTCCAACATGCTCTACATGGTGGGATCCATGGTGGGATGCCTCGGTAGTGAGACTGGCAGAGCTGGAAGATTTGAGAAGTTTATGAAGGTCTCTCTCTCGGTGTGGCTCTGCAAAAAGAATGCCAGAAGGATTTGAATCGTTAAAGGAACTGGAATATTTATGGTACTGCCAACTAAGTGTCCGACTATGGTTTGAAAGGTTGCTGTTGGCTGCCAAAATGAAGAAACACGATACTTGTGTTTTATAGTGTTGATGCAGTTTGCTGCCCTCTATTGATCTGATTGCAGCCACAACATACAAGTGTTCGCACTCATGTTAACCATGACTGCCCTCATGAGACAAGAGAAACACTTGATACAAATAAGTCTTTTTTATCTGAATACTATGAGTCTGATTCTCGGAGGCAGTAACTCCTCTACATCAGTGAGATGTTTTGTAATTGCCAGGGTGTTACTATGTGTGCTTCTTTTCTCTGCAGTGTGTAGGTCATCCTTCCCCAACCCCACACCTCTCATTACAATAGATTAGCCCCTCACACAGCCCCAAGCACAGAAAGTCATATGCTCAGCAGAGTCGGCCTCTACTGATTTTCACACCACTTTACAAATGCGCTATAATAATATGAAATGTAGTAATGCCCTTGGTTGTATCCATCATTTTTGTATCCAAACTGAGGTGACAAAAAATTCCGTTGTATCATCCCGTGTTATTGTGATTTTAAATCAAAGGTCACAAAGCAAATGATACAAAGATGTATCCTCATGAATATGTATACAATCTACTCTTAAATCATAAGCAGGCATGAACACCAGCTGTCCACGCTGCCGGCTTCTCCTACCTACCAGCCCCCGTGTGAAAAATAAATTAATTTATAAAAAATAAGAGACCCAACTTCAGTAACAGGAATTCCTTTTTCTTTGATTATAGTATCTGCACAGCTGTACACTGAGCTGCGTTACCAACAACAGCAGCAACAATAAAAAAGGCGTCTCTTACCTGCAGAACTGGAGTCTGCCTGAGCCTCCATTCAGCCTACAGCAGCAGCCGGCGCAATGCTGTCTGGCGCTGCAGCCAGGGATGGGAGGGTGGAGGGGTTTGGGGGGGGGCGTAGCCTGCTCCGTCACACTCTCTCTCTTTCTCTTTCTCCCTCTCCCCAGTTCTTTTCTTTGTACGCGCAGTCACGCTTCCACACCTCCCTTGTCATTGCAGCACGCATGGCACAATGACACATGCAGACAAAACAAAGAACAACAAAGACAGAAAAATGCAGCCACATACACTCTGAAATATGCTGCACAGACAGCCACCAAGAGGAAATTTAGAGCAGGAAACACCATCAGGCATCAAGTATAGAGTTTGGGACAGAAAGGAGGTCTAGCTGTTTGATGAGAAAGGGCTGGGCAGAAGAGACAGCAAGCCCTTTTTTATGGACCTTGTCTTTGTACACTTTAAAGTCAATATATTCCTGTCCCTTTATGTCTTGTGAGATAAGAACAAATATTAGAAGGCATCTTGGGTTTGACACATTGAGAGTGCGTGTCAAACTTAAGCAGTGATTAAAGAAACATCTCTATATTTTATGAGCCAAGTGATTGTTGAGCAAATCTAATGAATAAACAGTTATTTTACTTTTAACCTTGCATTTTCCTTTTTATCATGAGGTGGTACTTTTGTAAGTTCATCGATAAGGTGACCCTTTATTAGTCCCACAAGTGGGAAATTTGTATTGTCACAGTAGAATAGTGAACAGTGCAAACAAAGAAAGTAAAAGCAGTATAACCAATAGAATAACACAACAGTATAGTATAAAAACTACACTATACAAATATATAAATATAAATATGTAAGTTTGTGTGTGTGTGTGTGTGTGTGTGTGTGTGTGTGTGTGTGTGTGTGTGTGTGTGTGTTTACAGACTGGATATATGTGTGCAAGTATGTATGGCTTGGGGAGTGTACGGTACATTTTGAATCTTTAAGAATGTTACATACTACTACCTTAACTCCTGTATTTAAAAAAGGTCAGGTCAAGTTTTCATGTTAGAGGCACCTAAAAGGTGGACTAAAACAATTACCCATACTAATCATGCCTTCTGACATCAACGTTCCGGTGCCTGTTCATTGTCAAAAGCGATGCTCTTTGTAAGCTTCTACTGTTGTAGGATTGTGTGAAGTTGTTTCTTGCTCAGCTTTTAGATTATGCATCTTTTTATAGCCATAATGTACACTACAGTTAATTGATTTTCCTTTTCCAGCAGTCATACCAGGGCATGTACGTCTGTGTTTAATCTTGTGTTTGAACAGGAAATTCATCAAACTGTTGTGGACAGAGCCCAGACTGTGGACAGAGACCAGAAGTGATGACACCTCTACACTATGAACAGTGTCAGTACTTCCTATGCTTTTGAAAACACTTAATTTCCTAAGAAAATCAAGAATCTGAGATTTGGCTGGCCCAAAAGAAGATTAAGAGCTGTTTTGCCTGGACAGCTGTCAGACTCCCTCTTCCACATCTTCACACACTCTCTGCCGGCCCACAGAGTGCAGATTTGTGGGGGATAGCTTTGTTGCTCTAGTCTCAGTCCTTAGAGAAAATCCTTCACATCTGAAAGTGATCTTACGGAATTCCCCGTTACGAGCATGATACTGAATTTTTATCCGAGTCAAAGACCGCACATGTCAAAATATTAGAAAAAACTACTGTAGGACTGAGAAAGCATATTTACATTACATTGTATTCAGTTTTGATATAAATATTAATGTTCAGGTATTATGGCAGGATACATTATTTTTTGCAAAGAGTACTTCAAAGGCTTTATGATAGGAGGACAAAACATCTTTTATCCTTAAAAGTTGGCCATAACTTTCCTTGGGGAGTAGCCTTTTTCAGACTCTTTATAGGACCATAGTCTTTCCCTTTCTTTTGATTACACACAATAAGAATCTGTGTAATCCCTGCTGTTTCCCTCGGCTGAAAGACTGGCCTCCTCCAGAAGTAGCTGAACCTTTGTCCCTGCTCCAGCCACTGCTCTGCTCTGCTCAACTTCATAATCCCTGTGTTCACTGAAGAAACTGAGGTAATGTTAGCCGTTTCCTTCTTTAATCATTAACACAGAAAAATATTTATCCTTCACTCCTTATTCTTCAGTCACAGTGTAAACCGGTTGAGTCTTGGTTTCACCTCGATCGGGTCTATTTTCATATTTAAGGATTTTCACAGCTGTTTTGTGTTGACGTTCATCCTGTTCAGCACAGACAGATAACTGAAAATAGATGACACTCATACACGTTACTGATGAGCTTCCCATTATTTTCACCTGCTGTCCAGCGTCCCTTATATTTAATGAATTGCATTGTATGGCTGGGCGAGTGAATGGTACGTTTTGAAATTCGAAGAATGTTTAAATACTACAACTATAACTTCTTTATTAAATAAAGTTATGCCAGACAATGTTCATGATAGAGGCACCTAAAAAGTGGGCTTCTAATCATGCTCTCTGGCATGGTCTTCTTCATTGTCAAGTGATGCTGTTGGTGAGCCCCCTGCTTCACTTGGTGGGTGGGTTAAATAAGAATGAAGATTAACTCCCCCACGCACACATTAAAATGCTTCTGATGGCCCTGGCTGTGGTGTGAGACCTCTCAGGTGAGGGTGTTTGGAGGGCAGCCGGTCTTGCCCCTGTGTTTCAGAGGAGAAACTGCAGCGCGCCTTCATCTGCCCCTCACGCTGCCAACAATACTGGAGCGAGTGCGCGTGCGCGGGCAGGGGGCGGAGTCGCTGAGGAAACGGTGAATGGCTGTTAAGGCTAGCTGGCTAATCAAATGGCTGTGAGCAAAACGCAAAAACTGTCTTTTTGGAGGCTAAATAAACACAGTTGCAAGTAGACTGCGTTTTATTTTGACTACTAAGGGACTGTATTTTACCCAGACCCCGTTCTGGCTCGGTTCCAGAGGTTCGTGGTCCCCCGAGCGGTGGAGAAACCTTTCCTCTGCTCTCATGAGGCACAGGGCTAGCTAGACACAGCTAGCTTAGCTGAGTTAGTATGCCCTCTGATTTTATTTCTCTTCTGAGCACAGATATCGACCTTAATTCCCCCAAATCTCTGTACTCCAAAGGTAAGCCCAGTGCTGCTTCTAATATCGTTCGTTACCTAATTCTTTTGGGACCTACCGGACTGTTATGGGGGTGTTTGTGATTATAATCTGTAGCTTCGCTCTCAGATGAGGCATGGCTAGTGTGTGTGTGTATTTCGTTAGTGTGTGTGTTTTGTTTTCCTCCACTTCTTCAGCGTTTTCTGTTGACCCCCCACCCGTCTCTCTTTAGCTCTCCCTCTGTTCGTCAGCTCCTAGGGGCGTCTCATTAGTGTTGAGAGCTAAACTGTCCTTAAGTTAATCAGACATGTGTGCTGAAGCGGTTCAAATCCACTCTACTTAAGGAAGAACTATAGAGGTTGCAGTTCTGGATGTCATCTCTGTGCCTTGAATTTTGGACAAGCGCCAGCCATGTTAGTGGTTTTAGAGGCCTGGGCTTTAACATGAAATGCTTTTTTTTAATTCTGTCACAGCAATAGCAGGTGTCGAGGTGTGTTTATTTTGGTCTATTTTAGTTGTGCTTTATTTCTGTCTTGGAGATCATACAGGCACTGTGTTGAAGTGAGCTGTAGCTGGCGTCAGAGGCCTATAATTATTATTATTATTAGACCAACACTCTGGTGCCCTTAGCTATTAGTTGACAACGTGGATTTCGGTCAGGAATACTGCTTGCCCCTAACCTGTTGTGTGAATAGCAGTTAAATCAAAATATAAAGAGCAGAGAATGTTTTTGCAGTGAAATGGAAATATAACGCCAGAGCAGATGTTCTTGAAGCTTCAGAAATAGTGATATAAATAGGGATGATATAAAACTGTTTTTTATTTTTTACTTTTATTTTTGCATTATCTAGGTACTGGAAATACAAAGTGATGGGTTCATCTAACTTTGAAAGTTGACTTCAGGCAAAAAACAAGTTGCATATGGTCACTTCTACAAGTTATACTGCATAAGAGATGTCCTGTTTCTCTATTGCACTATTAGCAGTCTTGCATTTTAAAATTGATAAGCATGCCATCCTCCCGAAACTATTTAGTTCTCTCATTAATTTGCCTGTCACAATGTGTGGATGGTTTTGCTGAATTATGTTGTTGGGCTACATCAGCAGAAATCATTCTTTTTTTTTTTTTACTGGATCATGGTTGACTTTGAAGTGCCAATGGTGGAAGTGTGTAATTTTATGTGGCAGTGTGTTTTTCAGCATTAAAAGCTGTTCTTCTAACCTTAGAAACCCTTTTCACCACGTTTAATCCTCATATTATAAAATGTAGCCCGAGGAGAATCGGATGATTCCTTAATCTCTCTGTAGTCAAGGGACACATAGTTACAGAATAGAGGGAATGTGGATCATGTGGCCTGCAAACCTGCCTGACTTCAGTTTCAGCCCAGCCACCTGGCTGTCTGTTCAACATGGTACTGCCTTAGTGTTGGAGTACTACAGCAGGTAGGATCTGATTTCACCAGTCTCTGCTGGTTCAAGACACCATGTGCCCATCATACGATACAGTTTTATGCTCAACATTTTGTCACTTAGATAAAGTTATTGTGCTTTCAAGTGCATTGTTTACTTTTTAATATTAACCATAGCACATCCATATCTACTACTTAAAATGCTGATATAGTCCAGGTGACTGGCAAAATATTAATGTAATCCACTGCTAAAATATTTCTGTAGAAGACACACACATTGTGATTAGTGGTTGTGTGCCCATGTGGTCTGGCCCATGGCTCTAAGTATTTTAACAGTAAAAGCTGTGTGGGTTTGTTAAAATCATAAAAGCCCGGCTTCTCTATTTGTTGTATGTAGCTGTGGGTCAGAATTTGTATCTTTCAGTTCTTTTCTCCGGAGTGTTTGCTTAAGTTTAGGTAGTGGGTAGGGATTTAATTTTGTGATATGATGTCTAGTATATCATAAAATAAAATGTCATAAATTTGGCTCTAATATAAGAGAAAATGTTTAATTATGCATCTACCAAAGTTCTGTAAATGGTATGGAAATTACAGAGTTCGTCAACTGAGAGTGTTCTTTACAGAGATTTAAAGAGTTCTTTACAACTTTGTCATTTATAAACTTTGCTCTCACTCCTTCTCTGTACCTCAGTCATATCCTTGCCTTGGTAATTGCTGAAAGGGCTTGGTCATGTGAGGTCTTTGAAAAAAAAAATAATTTCAAAGCCATTTAGGCAATAAGGATGGAGAAAGCCCACCAATGAGACCATTTGTTTTGCACCAAGCAGGAGGAATGAATGTCATCAGTTACATTAAATACTTCCATCCACAGCTCGCACCGTGGTCCATTCCATTAGATAGCCTGACAGAAACTGGAGATATTTGGACAATGATGACATTCACTGGGACATATAACTTGGTGCTGCATGTTTAGTGCCAACAGTTTGTTGGCTAAGTAGCTAATGCTCATGTTTCATGGATGCTGGCACATTTCTTTTGCTCATTTTCACATTTAAGCTTTGCTTGATTTGCTTGATTGACTTGGCATGATGCTGTGTAAGTGTAGACATATTTGTGCATGTAGACAACAGTGCAGTGCAACAGGTGGTGGATACTTGCTTCTGGACCAAGAGGTCATGGGTTCGAAGCCTACCATCAGCATACCACCACTGGGTTCCAGAGTTGCTTCAGGGAGACTGTCCCCAATTGTTGGGTAATGGAAGTCGCTTTGGATAAAAGTGACCGCTAGATGCGTAAATGTGAATCTTAGCATAATATAGTGTTGGCTACAAAGTTGGGATAATTTGGTAGCAGAGTGGATATCTGCTTGTTTGGTCACTTACCTTTACTAGGAGCATAAAATTAAATCATTAATCATCAGGTATAGTTTCATGATTGTGACAGATGACCTACCTAGAACACAGCTGTATGACATAAGATTGCAGGTAATGCATACTGTATAATTTTACTGTTAATATCAGGCTTTATTGAATGTTTACTGTGGATATAACTGATTTTGACAAATGTAGGCTAAGTTACCTAACGATTCATCCGTTTTCTCTCTCTCTCTCTCTCTCTCTCTCTCTCTCTCTCTCTCTCCTCTCTCCTCTCTCTCTCTCTCTCTCTTTTCACTATAAATCCAATTATCGATTTTAATCGATTAAAATGACAAATAAATGTTTAAAAACAACTTTTTTAAAATGTTAAGCATGTTAATGAATCCTGGCTTTTCCTCAGTACAGGGCTTTTTTAGGAGCCATAAACTCTTGTCAAATGTGATATTAATACACATTTTTCAAACATAGTAAAACTTCATCTTTATTTTTTGTATATATTTTCAGATATTTTAGAACACGCTCTGCAATGGAATCTTCAAACGAAACTATCGGTTTCGCGAAAAAGTTGGTTCTTTGACTAAATTTGGGCACATGATAGATTATTACTAGACTGACCACAGACAATAAAATGTCTTGTGTTTTCATTGGAAAACCACGTCTACCTGTATTACGTTACATGCCGCTTTGGCCATGCGCTGCCATATTGTGTGAACTGGGAACACAGGGAATGCGCCATCTCCCTGTCTGTCTATGCGTTTAAGAACCGAATCTTAGTGATCTGATCATGCAACATCATGCAATGAGTGGTGTCAGAGAGTGGCTGCACTACTTAACCTTGTTTGGTCTGTGCCCGACAGCACAAAACCAAACCACACTAATTTACACGCACTAATACACACTCATGCACACATACAGTACCGGTGTCTGAGGGTGCTTTCACACCTACAGCATTTGGTGCGCACCAAACGTGTTGGGTCCCTTGGTTCGGTTCGTTTGCGTTGATGTGAATGCAATCTCGGTACTTTGGCGCGCACTAAATCAGTCGGCGAGATGAATAAATCAGGAAGTTGGTTTGGAGTCGCAGCCGCGAATCATGTTCGAAATGAATTGTCTGGAAAAAATTATCTGTATGTACAATGTAATGAGCGAGGATCAGCGCTTTGAGCGCAATGCAACGCTGTTCCTCCATGATTATTGAAAGTGGCACAATTTTCTAAAAATGGTCTGTTTCCGGTGCCAATGGTCTTCGCGGTCTATTTTGATTCGTTTAGAACTCTGCATATGTGAAAGCAAACTGTACCCACGCCTATTTACTACATTGTAACATTTTTCTGACGGGTGCGGACTGAAGCAATCGAACTATAGGTGTGAAAGCACACTGAAACAGCACCGCTAGCTGATCTGTTGATCTCTGTCAGATGGCATAAAATCAAACCAATTCCATATTACAAGATGTAATAAAACCTTTCTTGGGCACAACCACTGCTGCAGTGTTTGGGTGCGGCACGCTAATTTACCTGTGTAGAGCGGTGCATCGCATTGGTTTTGCTTTTGGCGCTCGCATGTAAAATAAGTAATAAAATCGATTTTCATAAAAACACATCATCCTGAACTGTAAATTCCAATTAATCGATAAAATCACTATGTTCTTGATATAAACAATAGTAATAATGGTTTTCACACAAATGTAGAAAGTGTAATGTTAATATATGTGTGCTATCAGTTTTGGCTCCTCAGATCACATAGTGTGCAACTTATCTTGTTTAGGAGTAAAACCGAAATGCTTCTTACCATTTTTACTGAGATAGGCAGATGGAATTCTACGTTCTGAGAAAAAAGGTCGCCTACAGAGATGAGCAAACTTTTAGCAGGTCAAACAGAAAGCAACACACACTAGCTAAACAAATTATGTCCTATTGTTAGTTTGTGAGTAGTTAAGTAGTAGTAGTACTAAATCTACTGCATGTTTTTTTTTTTTTGGGAGTGGGAAGAAAACTGGTTGCTGCCCCATTGACACTCGTGTGTACTTATATATTTCCCCTCAAAGAGTTAGCAGTGCAGTTGTTTGTCTGTGTCTTAGAAGGGCAATGACAAAGGACAAATGACTTTGTGAATCAGAAATGATTGTTAGTAAATCTACTAACTAATCTGTTATAAACCTGTTCTAGGCAGATGGTTAACGTTAGTCTGAAAGGATTGTTTAATCGGTTTGGTTCATCAAAGAAATGGTCAAAGCATATCTGAGATACTTGCTTATTTGTTTTCCCATTCGGTCTCACTGCCTCACCCTTATTCTGACTTTATACATTTTTCAGAGTCAGTGTATGACCTACTGCCTAAAGAACTGCAGCTTCCTCCCACCACACAAGACAAACACACCATGAGCCAGAAGAGCGGTGGAGAGGCAGGTCCTCTTCCCTCGGCAACCTTGGCCTCAGGTAGGCTAGCTCACTGCATTTACTGCTGACTCACCCCACCATCTTGTCTCTTTAGTTGGCTTGAAAAACGGACTCATTAGATTTGCTACTCCTTAATCAGTTTTGATCACTTCCTTCACTATGTTCTGCCCTCTTTGTTTGAACTTGTGGAATGTCCTGCTTTTCACTCTTTTTCACTTTCCAATTTTTCTTTTTTTTTCTTTATTTTGAATGCAAGCGCTACTGATTTTTGTCTGTTTTAATTTAAACTGACTGTCCATCCTTGAAAGTTCATAATCCACTTGCTGGCATAAAAAAATGAAACCCATTTGCACACCTTTTCAAAGTTATATGTTGTTTTCACTGGTATTTTCCGTCTAGAGGGAAACTTTAAAATGCACTGTACAGTTCTGTGACCAATCCTGCATTTACTGCCTCTGTCTCCAATAAAACCACTAAAATGTTTAAAGAATTTCCTGTTATTGCTCTCTGTGAGCAAGAGTTGTTTCCTGGTGTTTGCCCAGACCACTTTCTGGCCTGTGCCAAAGGCAAGTTACAGTTGAGGTGGGCCCAGAAAACTTGCCTACCTTTTTTTTTTTTGTCCAAATAGACATTATGCAGTAATGAAGAGGATAAAATATCAAGTATGATTGTGGCCCTCATTCGCTTATGTGAAGCCTAAATAAAGGCTTTTCTCATACTCTTTTCCCTTCTGTTAGTAGAGTTTTCTCTTGTCTAATCATTACAATCACTGCAGTGGTGCAAAGTGACTTTCTTGCTGAGCTACTTTCTGTTATGATAGGAAGTTGTACATGCTTAAAATGAGGCTGCCCAGACCAGCATCTGTTTACTTGCAACAAACATTGGGTTATGCAAACACTAAACATCAACTCAAAGCAAAAAGTGTAAATGTAAGACTGGGACACTATGATTGTAAAACTGGCCCTGTTATTTTTTGGCTAAATTTATTGTTTTTTGTTCCCTGTGCTTTTGTTAGCACTAGCACTTTGGAGTTGATGCTACTTCAGTGAATTTACTGATATATTTGTGCACAAATGACTGATTGACCAAATTTGCTGATATCTACATTGGATGATTCTTGAATGACCAGCACTTACTGCTCTTTTGCTGTCATTTTTCGTTTTTATTCCAGGGAGTTCCCTCTGAAACAGGGAGAGTCTGCTTATAAAATGGTCTGCAGTTCTCTGCTTCGTAGGTCAGAAGCTTGTTTATTCTGTCTCCATGGCTACGCTCAGTCCCAACCAAATCCTCCAATTGGCATGCAATAGTTGACACCTGGCACAGTATTTCAGACACCTGAGAATTATAATTGGACAGCATTTGTTTTCACTGGCTGTGTATATAAGCTCAGCCCCTTTTTAATAAGACAGCAGTCAGACATACTCTGTATGTCTTGCGCATGTTTACTTACACAGTTTTACGTAGCACAGGATTTCAGTTTTTGGACATTTGGGCCATATATTGTAAAAGCAAAAGTAGACATTTCTGTGCACAAACATATATTCTTTCATGAAAAAAGGGAAAAGAAAAATAAACAATGGACAGTATGTCAATGACATGATACCATTGATAATTTTTTTAGTGGTCTAAAGGGATGGGAAATTACAAGACACTGTCATACACAAATTTCACTGCTGAAACGGGACTGCTAGCCAGTTTTTAATAAAAAGCTTTATTAACTTTTTACTTTGTGCATACTACAGATGCAGCTACCGCCTCATCCTCCCCTGGAGGGCACAGCAGTGCACTTCCTGCCTCTTCCTGTGCCAGCTTGCAGTCTGCTGCTTCAGCTCCCGAGCAGTCTTCCAGGCTTCACAGCTGTCTCCCTGCAGATGTGTTGGGAGTGGAACCTGGCTCTGCTTCTGCCATCAGTGGGGCTTCTGGGGTCGATGGTGTTGGGGTACCGACCCATCCGAACCAGATGACCCCCTCAAAACGGAGGACCGTCCTGAACATCTCTCCACCTCCAGAAGACCTGTTGGATGACAGCCAAATGTCCTGTCAGGATGAGTTAGCAGTCAACCCAGACTCCGAGCAAAGCAGCAGTATATGGATGGATGACTCGGTTTCTAACTTCAGCATGCTAAGTACCAGTTCATACAATGACAATACTGAGGTACCCCGTAAATCCCGAAAACGTACACCTCGCCAGCGGCCTGGTCCTAAACCTGTGACCAGGGATGAAGCAACCATGGATGTGTTTGATGCAGACAGTGCAAAAGCTCCACACTTTGTACTTTCACAACTGGGGTCTGAAGCGAAGGGCAATCTCAAAGGGAGGTTGGTTCCTTTCCATGTTTAAATTTGCTCTGCCAACATTTCAGAGAGAATCCTTGTACTTCTTAATCTCTACTGTAACTTTAAAATCATCAGATGAATAATCTGAACTCTGAAATTTAAGGAATTTACTAGGACAGTGGTGTATGTCAACATTTGTATATGGCACACCATGTAGACTGTGGCAATTGTGGAGTCAAGGGTTGACTTTTCTTACTTGTATCAGTTAAGAGAATATTATGTGCATTAGACTAATAAAATCTATTCAGATGATTTCAATAAATGTTTAATTTCTTTAATGAATTGGAAATGTTAAACACTGTTTTAGTAGCATATGTATTTGGACTAGCAATTAATTTAAAGGTTAATTTACAAAATAAAGTAATAAGGACTTTTTCAGAATGTTTTCTAAAGCACGTTAGTCAGTAAATACAGTGAACAGTTAGTATACAAGTAATAACACAACATACAGCAGGTAAAACACATCACCAATTTTCAAAGTAAATGTATGTTTTTTCTATGTAAAAATAATGTGTTATTGACAAATTCTCACCCATCCAGTCCACACATGCAAGGAAATCAAACCATAGATGTCCATAAATTAAGCTATGGGTAGTAAAATGAAATGACACAGTGAGAAAGTATCTATCAGTAATTAGAACACAGTCCTGCCACTTAGTGCAAATTAATATCTGCGGGTTCAGTCCCAAGTGATGGCCTATGAAAAGGTGTCTCATTACCAAGGTGTCACAAGAAATGTTTTACCCATCTCATGATGGGTAAAACCAAAGAGCTCTCTCAGGACCTTCGCAACGTCATTGTTACAAAACATACTGGTGACACTGTTTACAGAAGAATTTCTAAACTACTGAATGTTCCAGTGAGAACTGGTGGGGCCATAATCTGGAAGTGGAAAGAACATAATTTCACCATAAACTGGCCATGACCAGGTGCTCCCCACAAGATTTCAGACAGAGGAGTGAAGAGAATTATCAAAAGAGTTGTCTAAGAGCCAAGGACCACTTGAGCTTCAGAAAGACCTGGAATTTGCAGGTGCAGTTGTTTCAAAGAAAACAATAAGTAATGCTCTGAACCACCATGGCCTGTATGCACGCTCACCATACAAGACTCCATTGCCGAAGAAAAAACATGTTGAAGTGCATTTAAAGTTTACTGTTTAGACAAATCTGTGAAATGTTAGGAGAATAGATTCTGGTCAAATGAGACCAAAATTGAATGCTTTGGATGCCATAATTCGCACCCCGTTTGGAGGTCAAATGGTCCTGTTTTTCAGCATACGACACTGGGATGATTCATATTTGAAGGAAGGATGAATGGAAAATGTACAGACACATTCTTGATAAAAATCCGCAAACATCAACCAGGATGGTGACGATGAAACGAGGGTGGATGTTTCAGCAAGACAATGATCCCAAACACAGCCAAGGAAACAACTGGTTTAAGAGAAAGAAAATAAAGCTGCTAGAAGGGCCAGCCAATAACCTGAACTGAATCCTGAATAAAATCTATAGAAAGCCCTAAAGCTCAGAGGTCATAGAAGGGGCCCATGGAACCTTCAGGATTTGAAGACTGTTTGTGTGGAAGAATGGCCTAATCACACCTGAGCAATGCATGTGACTATTTTCTCCATACTGGAGGCATCTTGAAGCTGTCTTTACAAACAAAGGCTTTTAAAGTATTAAATAAATTTCAGTAAGTGTGTTCAATACTTTCCCTGTGTCATTCACTTTTCTGACACTTAATGTATGGACGTCTATGGTCTGATTTCTTTGCATATGTGGATTGGCTGGGTTGGTACTGACATCCAATGATAATTTCATGTTAATTACACCTTTAGAAATATATTTATTTGGTGATGTGTTCAACACTTATTTTACCAGCTGAATATGGTTCCCAAAAATGATAGATGTCTATAGTGACGATACTTATGAGCATATGGCTTCCTTAAATTTGTTACCGTAGTGAAGTGTGCATGTGTCATGCCCCTTATTTGGATATATCCAAAGTCTGTTCTCTGAAATGTGGGAATCCACACTGAAGTGTATCAAGAGGGTTCTCTTCTACACAGGATGTTGGAGTTTGCCTCTAGTGTGTGTCCGGTGTGTTTATTGATGTCACCCCTTCATAATATTGTAGTATTAATAACATTCTGAAACATTTAATATGACCCAACAGACATCTAAACATGAACTCTAGTAATCCGCAGACATGATGATGATAAATTTGTAGCCTATATGAAACAAATATAGCTGGGACAATTTGCTTTACTTCAGACACTCATTTTTAAACACTCATTAAAATGCAGTAGATTTACTGATTACTTAAGGTAGTCTGTTAGCTTTACAGGCCATCATTCTGTTTGATAGTTTTATTACAACTTACAAATGAAAATCATATGAGCATCTTTGTTGTCATAGTAATGTCCTGTTGTTTAAAACTTAACATTAACAACCCCACAACTCCACACCCCCATATTCCATTAACTGCCACAGTGTGAAGTGTTATGTCATGTTCAATTACTGAATCTCTTATCTCTCATAGTACCCTGGAGGTGGCTGGGATTCAGAAAGGGGGCATTCTTTCAACACAGTATCCACAGAAGAGTGAAGGAAAGGATCTAAAGATTATAGTCCAACCCGAGACACAGCACAGAGCTCGATACCTTACGGAGGGGAGCAGAGGATCTGTCAAGGACCGCACACAACAAGGCTTTCCCACTGTGAAAGTAAGAATTAAATTCAATTTTAGTAATATCGTACAATTAATAGTAAAACATCAATTTGATATTTATACTGGTTATCAATGGGTGTATTCATGGTTTTCTTTGTTCCTGTTTTAGTTAGAAGGTGTGAATGAACCAGTTGTACTCCAAGTGTTTGTCGCTAATGATGCTGGACGTGTAAAGCCTCATGGCTTTTATCAAGCCTGTAGAGTTACTGGACGTAACACGACAGCCTGTAAAGAGGTAGACATTGAGGGGACCACGGTTATTGAAGTGAATCTTGAGCCCAGCAACTCTATGACGTTAGCGTAAGGAACAGCTTTGTGTTCTTCCTCTATTAGAGCACTTTAGAATTCTGAATTATTTCATGGGGATTGTACAGTGCTATAATTAAACATATCTCTCTGCAGAGTGGATTGTGTTGGCATTCTCAAACTAAGGAATGCAGATGTTGAAGCTCGAATAGGGGTGGCTGGCTCCAAAAAGAAGAGCACTCGGGCTCGTTTGGCATTCAGAGTGAATATCCCCAGACCAGACGGCTCTGTCCTCACTCTTCAGACCCTTTCTTCCCCAATTCTCTGTAGTGAGTGTATTCAGGGTCTATAAAAGCTGCCAAGATAATGTTGCAGTTTGTTTGTTTTTTTTATTCTTTTTTTTAATGATTCAGAGAATACTCATTTATTTTGTTTCCTTTAATGTTTAGCCCAGCCTGCCGGAGTGCCTGAAATTCTCAAAAAGAGTCTTCACAGCTGTCCAGTAACTGGTGGAGAGGAAGTCTTCATTATTGGCAAGAACTTCCTTAAGGGAACCAAAGTAATTTTCCAGGAAAATTCTCAAGGTATTGCTTAAAAAACCTTATGTTCATCTTTAACTTTTAAAAAGCAATCTTTACTTCTTCATGCAATGTGCACTTTCAAAGCAATTTCTGTCTTTCTCTCAGATGATGGTGCCTGGCAGGCTGAAGCAGAGATTGATATGGAGCTTTTTCATCAAGTAGGTGCCAATAGACTAAATAATGGGTCATGTTTTCATCCTTAACAGTAAACAGTTCTTTAAAACGCTTCTATATTTTTTTTTTTGTTGAAACAGAATCATCTAGTGGTGAAGGTCCCTCCCTATCATGATTTGACCGTGACATCCCCTGTCTCAGTTGGGATCTCTGTTGTAACTAATGCAGGGAGAACACATGAATTACAGCCTTTCACCTATTCTCCTCAGCCAGGTTTGTAAAGTGGTTAAACATTGAATTAAAACAAAGAGACCTTTCTTGAAGAGTTGATTAAAGATACTTTATTTGGCTAGTACAAAAATATTTTTTCATTTTCTATTTTGGAAGTGACTTTCTTGGACTCATGCCCATGCTACAAATCTAAAATATAGCACATCCATTACTCTCTTTCCTTTCATATCTGCAAAATATAGCGGCCTGTTAGGCCTTGTTCACACGGACGTCTGATTAACTGGTAACTGATTATAATTTACAGATGACCCCTTTATACTATCTACGTATGGCAGTAAGTTCTCAAATTGTAACCCTTTGTGAGCTTAAACAAAACAGAAATTCATATTCTTAAATAATATTGCAACAAAATGGTGCTCTCCAGTATGTTGTATGTCTGTATGTCTGTATGTCAGTATGTCTCACTTTTCTCCAATTCTCTTAATAGAAATTGTTTAATATATATTATGAAAATAAAATTAATAATAACAGTTAAGTTTCAAACACTTTTTTTAAACTACAAATATCATTTGTATTCATTTATAATAATTCATAATAATCAAAAGTCTATATTTCTGTGATGTAGTTAAATATGGAATTCCTCATATTTGGTTCGTGTTTAGGCTTTCACTTCATCATTAAGAAATCACTGGTTAATATCCCAGTGATGCAACCAAAAAATAGTTGATAATTCTCTGTGCATT
Organism: Brachypetersius gabonensis; assembly: GCA_037577145.1. Classification (NCBI taxonomy): domain Eukaryota; kingdom Metazoa; phylum Chordata; class Actinopteri; order Characiformes; family Alestidae; genus Brachypetersius; species Brachypetersius gabonensis. The sequence continues at coordinate 11,069,650 of JBBJLR010000133.1, forward strand.
AACCACCATATTGATGCTTGTATTTATAAAACTACAAGTACTGACACATGTTATTGGCCACCTGGTGTCCGGCCCTGTTATAGATCCTTTCTGTATGTGGGCTCATGTGTTTTTTGTTTTTGATAAATCATATTTTTGTGCAGAAAAGACTGATATTTCTGTGAAGTCAGAATTATCAGCAACATCCAAGCCTTGCACTTTTGAAGACCAGGTAACAGGTAGGACACTCTCAGATTGATGGTCATAATATGCATTCTTTAGTTAAATTACAAGATAATTGTTTTGTTTATTCATATTCACATTTCCAATTATACTTGTAGCAATGCAAACTGGGACCAGTAGTTTAAACAGTACCTTGATGTCCCCAATGATATCCATAGTCAAACGAGAAGAAGTCACTCCAATGGAAGTCTCTACCAACCCTACAACATGCAACATTTTTAAGGTTAGCTCTAAATTATATCATATTGAAATTCCACTTCAATTGTGATGTATCTAAGTGTAAAGTATAAAATATGTTAAATGTTGATCTTCTTATTTTATCCAGCCTCCAGAGGTCCTTAATTCAAACCAACAGATTTTAGAAATCACCACCGTACTGCCCACAAGCAGTAAATCCTTTCCTAGCCCCGTGTCTCTGCCACCTGTTGACTCACAACAGTCAGGACCTCCAATTTTTGCACCTCCAGAGACCCTTACCACCATTCAGAAACAGGACATCTCCCCTACAACATCCTTTCAAGTGTCCTTGTCAGAAGACTCAACAGTTCTTCAGCCTGTGCCTCCACAGGTCCCACAACAGTTTCTACGGGAAACCCCAGAGACTCTGTCTCCAGAAGACAGCAGTCCGGATGGTACGGGAATGGTGGTAGTGGGGATGGAGTCAAGGCCTCCTGCAGCCCAGCAAACCCAGGTCCAAACTCTTCTGCCTCAAGATGAGGTTGCACAGCTCGAAAGAGCAGTGAGGGAGCTGCAAGAGCAGCAGCAACTTAACTCTGTGCTTTATGGTCCAACACCTTCTGCTGAAAGCCTACAGCAACATGTCCAAGAGAACATGAACAGTTTAAGGCTAGGGGGCAATGATAACACACTGACCAACCAACAACAGCAGCAACAAGAACAGAATATATTGGAGAATCTGCAGCAACAACATCAGAAGGCACTAGTGGATCTCCAGCATCAGCAAACAGTCTTGGAAAATCTACAACAGCAGCAAAAGGTCTTTGAGAACCTTCAGCAACAAGCTCTTGGGACCTTGCAACAGCAACAATCACACCAGAAAGTTCTTGAGAACATTCAGCAGCAAAACTCCTTGGTGAACATACAGCATCAGAAAGTACTTGATAATCTACAACAGCAACAACAGCATCAGAAGAATCTAGAAAAACTTCAACAAGAACAACATCACCAGGAAGTCTTGGAAACTCTTCAAAAGCAATTACAATCAGAACTTTTACAACCACAGATTCCAATGCAATGCACACCGTGTTTTCCTGGAGTACCACAGGATCAAATGTCAGAGCATCAAAGGACCACACAGGCAGACAATACTATGTCACAGCCATCCGAAGGTTTTCTTCAGAACTCATCCCAGCAGTCACAGCAGCAAGCACTTTTTCAGCAGGCAGGAGGCCTGCTGACTATTCAGACATCAAGCTTTCTGCAGCAGTCACCTTCACAGTCCTCACCTCCTCAGCAGCTATTTCAGAGCCACACTGCTATGACTGAAACACAGGACCCACAGACAGCACTTTTTGGTGCTTCCAAACGTACCCAAGTCCAACCTGGTTTATTTCAGAACACCATGACAATGTTGACAAGTACTAACTTGGCTTCTGAGCAACAGGCTCCCTCGACTACACTTTTCATTTCTCAGGGGGTTCTCCCAAGCCAAATAACGACTGACAATTCCCAGAACCAACAGCAACAACAGATAGCTTTTCTCACCCCCATACAAACAACTTCTTCAGCAGCCCAGACAGTCTCACTTTTTCAGGGACAACCCCAGTTGTCCACTCCAATGGAACAGCAGACTCCCCAGCCGCAGCAAATACCAACACCCCAGCAAGCTTCCCTTTTCCAGAGTATGTCCACAATATCCCAAAGCCAGGGTCAACAACAACCACAGACAGGCTTGCTATTTTGTGCTGCTTCCATTAACCCACAAGACCTGCCTCAGACTCTTCTATTCAGTGGCCAGAGCCAGGGCCCAATTGGTGGCGAACCACTTCCGCAGAATATCTTTCAGGACCAGCAGCCCATGCAAGTAGTACCAAGCTCTTCAAATGTGACTGCAGACAACTCCACTAGCCAATCTACAGTCCCTCCATCTCAGTCAACTCAGAGTTCTCAAATTCTTTTCCCCCAAGCCAGTGTAGTGAGTGTGTCCCAGCAGGATTCATCAGAACCCATGTCTTTCCAAGATGAGAGCTCTGTTGTGGATGACTCATCCAGGAGTATGCCTTCAACTCAACCAGGACTTTTTCAGGACCAGCAGCCTATGCAGGTTGTTCCGAGTGCCAGTAACATTGCCTCTGTATCTTCCACAGACCAAGCCTCTGTCAACATTTTTTTGCCCCCAGCAGCCATTTCAGCACTGCAAAGTAGTGTAGGCACCCAAGAGTTACCTCAGGCTGCAACACCAGCAGCCATTTTTACTGGCCAAGGTAGTGTGGCAATTGGAGGGTTACAGAGCTCTACTTCTGCATCCAGTCAACAGACTCCTGATCCACTTTTTCAGACAGCTTTGGGGAGCACTCTGAGCCAGCCTGTGCAGCCAGGGCAACCAGGCCTGTTTCTGTTTGAACTCAACACTGGTAAGTCATTTTCATAAAGATTTTATATGTTCCAGCTACTGTGTAGATGGTAGACATGATTTTTAGTCACCTATGTACACCCATCAGCCACAACAGAAATACCACCTGCTATGTGTCAAGTAGATCCCCATTGTGCCGCCAAAGCTTAGACTCTTTGTATCATGGACTCCACAAAATCCCTGAAGGTGTCCTATGTTATCTGGAACCTGTTACCAGCAGATTCTTAAAGTGTTAAGAGGTGGGGCCTAGCTTAAACATCACATTCCACAGATGCTCAATCAAACTGAGATCATTGGAATTTGGAAGCCAAGTCAACATGTTGTACTCGTATTTTCCAAATCATTCCTGAACAGTTGGTGCAACATGACGGCAGGGTCCGCTGACATTAGGATAAATTGTTGCAGTGAAGGCCTGCAACAATATATAGACAGGTGTTACATGTTAAAGGAGCATGAATTCCACATGAATGCCAGGATCCAAGGTTTTCTAGCAGAACATTGCTCACAGCAACACACTTCATCCACTGGGTTGCCTTCTTCCCGTAGTTCATCTAGGGTCACATCTGGCCATCCACATGATATAAATAAAATGAGGTTCATTCTCTTTGGTTCACTTGCTATCCGTTTACGTTTCCGGCATTTAGCAATATACCTCACCTCTTGGCATATGCCATTGTAAAACGACACTCAGCATTATTCACTTCACCTGTCAGTGGTTTCTGTTGTGGTTGTTGAGTGTATATGAGGCCTAATTTTAAGAGTCTTATGTTCTGTTTGTGAGAATGTGGTCCGCTGTTAAGTTCTCCTGGTCCTGTGTTGGCAGATCAGCTTGTCACCATGGGGCATCCTAGTTCAGATCATGACCAGAGCCAGCTTCAAACTAGTACACAGATTCACACTTTACTGGACCAGTCCAACAACCTCAACGAGAAGATTGACGAACTACTAGAGCGATTTCAGGAACAAGGGAAGACGCTACCCAGGGATTTTTTAGAGCAGTAAAGATACATTGGAATATCATCTTGGAAAGCTCCACTGAGCTCTGTTTGACCTTATAGATGCAAGTGTAATAACCTGCAGAATCTGGAGATCTACATTTTTAATGCTGGCAGTGTGTTTTTCTGTAGGGAGCTCATGTAGGCTGTTACATGTGTGTATAGTCATGATTAGTTCCCATTTATCCTCATAACTAGGGCCAACAAATTTTATGGCAAGTCAAAATCATGTGATTTTTGAGCTCATTTCATATCTGAGCAGCAAAAGTTGTTGGCATATTTTGAACAGATTTTTTGCTCTGAATCATTTTCCATCTCACCTATAGAAACTGACAACTTGAACCTAGAACTCGCCACATTGGATCGATATATTGTCTATGAATTTTAGATGGTATGTTTAGCACTTTATGGAGCTTCTGAAATAAGACACTCCCTTTTAGCTTTAAAGCCATTTGCATCCACCTGTTTGCCTATGTCTGACTGTTTTATAGTCTTTAGTGAGACTTTCCCAAAAAGGTTCTCTCTTTTTTTTTTTTCCCCCTATTTTTTTTTCCCAGTCACATTTACTCCACATTTCCATAATAGCTTGTTTAACTAGCCATGGTTATACTTTTTTCATTTTGATGATTGTATGCCATGTCCATTCTTACTGCCATGTCCATTTTTACATTTACTGTATATATTTGTATGTACAAAGTATTTTTTTTAATGTCCCATCTAATACATTTTATAATGAAGAGGTCCATCTTCAGTCATTCCTGTCAGGGATGTGTTCCATCACTGCTGTACAGTATATTAACATCTGCTACTGTAATCACACACACGCACACACACACACCGTGTAGCCTGGTTATTAATCCTGAGACTCATAAGATTTCACTTCATGTGGCTATATACATTTTTACTGTGGCATATCTGGTATATGTATTTTGGTGAGATAACCTGCATTTTAGCAAGAAGTGACTAAAAGTGTCATTGACTGATGAAAAATCGTCAATGGCAACTAAGTTAACTGCTTCGAATTTTCATGAACGTTTCCGGATGGCCAATCAGGCTACACACTTGCCCGTGACACGATGTGTATAGTTTGTCTGTTTTGTGTGTTCACTAGAATCAATTAGAGCATATTGATATTTGTGCTTCGTTACATGAAGATTGATTCATGTTTTTATATTAAATGTATTAGAAGTACTTTTCCAATTGGGCACTAACTGCTGGAGAGAAGATTCAGTAATGTGAAGAGTGGATGGCTCATCAGTTCTTTCATTTGTTTGACTCATTAAATGAAGTTGTACAGGGTTCATTTTAGCTTATTGTAGTGGTGCTACATTGTTTATGTAAATAACCATTGTTATATCAACATTTAGTAGAAAATGACTCAATCTTAAAGCTTGGCTCTTGTTCATGGAAATATAAAAAATGTTTTATCCTCCTGCCCTTTCTGTCACAATCAGTGCTCCCATCTCTCTTTGGGTGACATTTATCATAAATGTCCAACACTTGGCATTTTATTTGATGACCTTTCGTGTGGTCACATATCTTTAATTTTTCACTCTTAAACAAAGGATTCTTAGAGCGAACCCATAGAATAACCCTTTTTGTTGCTGAGTTTGAAGAACCCATTATAGGTATAAAGAACCATCATAGAGTTCTTTAAAAATGTTCATTCCTCATTCTTGGAACTCATTTACAAAAATGTTTTCTAAAAATTACATTAACTGAAAGGTTCTTTAGACAACCTTTTTGTTTTTCTTCTATGGCAACATACAAAGAACTGTAAAAAATTGTAAAATTCTCCCAAAAACATTTGCTTTATATTATTTATAGCTGACTGTTTCTCTTGTCTGTCCAGCATCAATGTATAGTCACTTATTTTCTAATTATATATTTAATGTTTGTTACAAGCTATGTAAAAAAAAAAAGCCGAAACTTTGAATTGTGGTGGTTGTTCTGTGTGACATTGGTTTGTAGAACATGTGATGTCTTTGTAGTAAAGTGTAATCTCTCACCTGTATTAAGTGAGCCATACATACAGTATTTTTGTAAGACTGAATTTACTAAATGTACTATGTACATTTTAAAACATTGAATTTTGTGACCCTTCTGCAGTACTGTACTTCATACATCATGTCAAGGGGGAGAAAATGATAGTGCTTTTGTCCCCATCACTGTGCTATGGAGCAGAGGAGCAGGTTCTGTGTGACTTGTGGATCTCAAATACTGAAGACCTAAAAAAAAAAAAATAAATAAAAAATAGAAAGGAGAGGTTTTTACAGAGTATATAGGCTACTGAATTGGAACATATGTTCCATACAAAGCCATATAAAAAAAAATAGTAACTCTGATTTCAGAGTGAAAGAATGTGTTTTTACCTCATGATGTAGAAATATAGATTCGCACTACATCTAACTAAGGACCAATTATGAAGACATCTCCTTTCCTCACAATATGGCAGCAGAACTCCTTTTTTGGGGGGATGAAATGTTTTATCTGTGAGTTCTTGGTTTTTGAGTACCAACGTTCCAGCTTAGGTCAAATGTCATACTGTATGTGTAACGGAAAACAAAGAAATGGAACAAAAGCAGAACATTTCTGCGCGATCCATCGTTGTAAGAACTACTTTAACCTTCGTTAAGTTGCGCAGATATTTATTCTACCTTCCATTGTATTGTGCTTTTTTTATTGGAAGTACTTCGTGCCTTTGCAAGCCGTTTCCCCTTACTTCTAAAGTACCTTTGTAACTAATTACACATTTTGGGGTTTGTAGTTCAACTTTCAAGTGATCCAAAAGTTAAAAACTGCAAGATTTCTATTGACGTATGTAGTTGTCTCGTCGAAGTGTTGTTTACAGATCCATCAAATACAGAAACTAAGTGCATTTGAGCTTTATATCATTAAACTGCTATGCAGCTCAATCATTTCTTTTTTGTTTCTTTAAATGAAATTGGTTATTGCCTCTTGAGATTTGCCATAACAAGGTACAGAACAGCAAAAATTGCCACACTTTTGATTGTTCTCATCTTTTGGGAAATAGGCATAGTGAAGTAACAGATGTGAAATGGATTCTGACAACAATCTGAGAGCGCTTACCCCACTCACCAGCAGTTTGTGTGATGTGTGTATGCGTGTGAATGTTTGAGAGTGCATCTTACTCATTTTCATTCTTCATATGCATTTTTTTTTTACTATGGTTTGGTTTTGTTTGATGTGAATAACATTTTCCACTTTTGAAGTCATAGGGATAATTTACTTTTGAGTGTGTAAGTATCGTGTGAAGATTCATGTGAAGTAACATTTAACATATAAATATACTTGTATTTTGCTTTAAATCAGTACATTTGTATACTCTTGCAGTTATATTTCTGTAAAACGTGCTGCTATCTATATGAATAAAGATAGATTTGAAATTCCTGTATGTGTGTCTTTCTATTTAGGGGGATCTTTGGCTGAATATCTTAAAAATGAACTGGTAAAAAGATTAAGATGTTAATGAATGTGTTCTCACTGATTTGATGTGAAATTTTTTATTTTGCAAAAATGTACAAAGAAATTGTTCAGCAAGTTAATGCCAGAAAGTACCCTCACAGCGCATCCTGGGGTTATGAGAGGAATTTATTATGGGTTCCTACGTACAGAGCCCTCCTAGCCCAAACTTGAACTGATGACAGCCTAAGCAGTGTTCTGTGTATAAATGATGTTCAGAGATGTATTCATCAGAGAGAGCTACCGGAGTTAGGACTGTCCTGACTCGCTGGGGAAACTCTCTCCTTCTGCAGGCGAAATAAATCTTTGTTTTGAGCGAAGGGTCTGTTTTGCTAATTTTTTTTGACCCAGCAGTAGCAATTAGGAGCCTGCAAATGACAAAACTAATTGTGTGGCTGAAGCTGTGGGAGGGTGTGATAATACCCAGTATCAAATCATCAGTCGCTGCTCCTGGTTCTCCAAGGTAGCTGGAACCCATATTAGGGGGATTAAAGATCGGAATCCTTCATTTAAATTGCCCTCGGCTTAAAGTGCTAAAGAAGTACAGAAACTAAAAGTAAGTAGTGAGTGATCTTTATTGTCTTTCGTACGATACAACAGTAGAACGGATGCATAGCAAAATAAAAGGTAAAATAAAGAGGAAAACCAAAAAGAAAAATGGAAGGTGAGGACAGATATTAAATCGGCAGGTTTGCGGGGATCCTCGGCAGCTCCCTCAGGTTGAGGGGGGGGGATTATCCTCGGCAAATCTCTCAGGCGGGGGGGGGGGGGA
>JBBJLR010000133.1:11106048-11122525 GCA_037577145.1 Brachypetersius gabonensis
AAATTCTTGCAATTTGCTCTAAAAATACACACACACACACACGTACACACACACACACACACACACACATACATATATATATATATATATATATATATATATATATAAAAGCAAAATAATGTCTTGATTTTTTAAGAGCAAATTGCAAGAATGTAATTTATGTCTGTCTCTGAGCTTCCTTTTTGGTTTGTTTTAATTCCTGTTGTTCCTATTGTCTTTTTTCCTATTTACATAAACAAGATTCTAGTATCTCTCCAATTTTTGCAGGGTGTAGCATCTCTGTTCCCTGCAGAGAGCACTTATAAATCTGTTGGAACGAATGATTTCCAGCCTTTTCTGCTATTCCCCAGATGAAAGATGGCTCAGCTAGCTGTTTCTCTACATGTCAGTACCAGCTCTTTACTCCAGAGGGGCTACAGTGGCTTTCATAATGCGTTCTCATTCTCCTGTACTTTACCTTTTTCCCCTCCATAAAAGCCTCGGGTGACTGATTTAGATTGAATGAGAGATAGAGATCACAGCTAGTCTCACTTTGGGACTTGTACATACACACACACACACACACACACACACACACACACACACACACACACACACACACACACACACTCTTTATTAAGAACTGCTTATATGGAGAACTCCACCGTACCATTTGAGTGGTACACTGATTTTTTTCTGAAGTAGCAGGCAAGTGCATTGATTATGGGAAATGCATCTGTTTTGTGTCATTAAAAAGTCCTGCAGAGTGTTTTGTTGGAGAATGAGTGATCGTTTTTGTTTTTGAATAAATAATGTTTCTGTTTAATTAGGTTCTGTCTTACTGCCGAAGCACAATGCATGAAAATGCTGTTTTAGCCAAAAGTATGATATTTTGCTTGGAAACATGATATTAGTTTGAAGTACTGATACTGACAGCCAAAAAACAGTCAAACTACACCTCTTCTTCTTTAAAGTCATTTTTGGTGGTCTCTGCACTCTCAACATGATTTACCACTGTTTTAGTTTACAAAAGTTTAGGAAGCCTGGAAAATTGACAAAATGACTGTGGTTGCATTGTAGACATAATGATCCTTGACTATTTTCACTAACATAGTAAAGGAAACAGTTGATAAACCTTATTACAGGAACCGTTTTTGTTGAGAAGACTATTCGAATTGTTTCTCAATGTGTGAATAATTAAAAAAAAATCAGTTACAGTCCCATCTCACACAGTGTGTCCTGATAGTGATTTGTTAAAAACGGAGAGATTCTCCTGAACTATATGTGCTGGATCTGCAGTTTTTGACAATATGTCACTCATAAATGTTTCATATTTCCTCTTGAGGTCAGTTGCCATAGGTTATCTTGCAGCGTTTTGAGCTGCTCATAATGGATTTAATGGGTTTAGACTGGCTTGGAGTATGTAGTTCTTTGTAGTTTGAACTGTATTAGCCCTCTCTTTAGAGGTAGTGAGTATAGTCCCTCCTTAATTTGAACTCCTAATGCCTGGGAAAGGTTAAATGTTAAGTAGATTGCCTCTTTTAACTCTGACCGTTTTCTTTTTTATTCAACCCCTTATTTTGCTCTTATTTTAATAGGCTTCACCTATTGCTGAGTCATGTTAATAAAATTAAATATCACTGCCCTTTCCAAATAAATAGCATAATATCGAACGAGATTAAAGTTTGAGGTGATATGGTAGTGAATCCAAAAATACTAATACAGTTACTATGAAATAATGTTTTATAAACCTGACACAGCTAGGTTTGTTTGGACTGTTATGTTCTGTTTTCTTGTCTTAAAATGACACCACTTTAAATATTATTGTAAATGTTAACAAGAGAGTAAACATTCTGAAAGAATGCAGTTTTTTTTATGTATTTTGAACTTTCAAAACAACCTGAAACACCCAAGAAGTTACAGACAGCACAGGTAGCCATTAGGTGGTAGATGCAATGATTAAATGGCCAAAAAATGCTAAATACAAACTTCTTGGCAACAAGGACGCATTTAATGGGTATTACATCGCAGATATAATTCTAACTATGCATTGACATTGATAAAATATTGCCAAAACTAAAAAGAAAAGCCACAGAAAATATGGTGTACTTTTATATATATTTTTTTATCTTGCAAGGTATTTACAGATTAATCACACTGGGTCTGTAAAATTCTTTTGTGAATGAACAATTGTTTGAAAACATTTGGAAAAACTTTCCATTATATTAGTATAAAGAATATTGTAGTGGGAATTAAACTGAGTGGGTATGCAAGCTGAAAACATTTGTTTACATTATATAATTAAAATCATAACACTTTTAACAGTATTTAATGCCAGAGGAACATTTAATAATAGTTCATTTTTTTTATTAATCTATGAACCGGCTGCCAGCTGCATTTGGTATGTAGAACACTGTGGTAGGAACAGAGAGGTTCATAATGAACTAAATCGAAAAAATGTCTTGATTCTGCTTCCTGATTAAATGAAAACAGATCAAATTAGATTGTTGCCAGTAAACCACATTTTACATAAGCTTTTTGGTTTACATCCCGTGTGTACTCTGAAGAGCACAGATTGTTTCTCAAAAGCATTACATTGTTAAGATCATCTTAACTGAGTGAGAGAGTGTTGTGTGGTGCTCTTTCAAATTAAAATTTTTATTTTTTTGTGCATTTGGGAAAAGGCAGCACAGATCAGGTAACGTGGAGAAGGTAATCACTTGCTGAAAATTATTGAACATGCTCACTATTGTTTTCTTCTACATCTCTGATTTATTACTTACTTTAATTAATTTAAAATGTTCATATGGTTCATTATTAATGCATTAAATAATAAGTAATTCATTCATATATGGATATAATTATTATTTAACTATTTTTTGTGAGCCTGGGAGAATTGTAAAGGAACCGACCCTAACTAACAGAACAAACACACCAGCTATGCTGACACACTAATGTTCTCTTGCGCATAGTGTGCTATACTAAATATCCTCCCAGTGGAGAGTGACATTAGGGGCAAGGAGGAAGTCAGATCATTAGCTGGATACTACAGTAGTGCCTTAAGACAAGATTTTGTTGTCTAGATGAATGTGGGCGTGCTTTATATGATAATTCGCTTTAAGGATAGAATAAAAGGATATACTTATGCAATAAGGGTTATTTGAATTCAGAAAAAGAGGCAGAAATAAAGCAATATTAAGGAAAGGCCCTGGGCCTTGCTGGAGACTCTGGCCTCAGGCAAAGCAATCAACAGCCAGGGGAAACACTTATATTTCTGATGTGCTCAGAGAACAGGTTTACAGCTTCATTTGCCTGGCAGACTCGCATACATATTTAGCAGACTGTAAACACTGAGGGTTACAGACTCAGTTAAAAGCTCAATATATCACTGAGCTTACAAGATAATCCAGGTACCGGTACAATAGTGGCAAGCAAGGGAGAAGTAGATTAAAAGCATCTTGTATTTTTACAGCTCCATGAATCAGGTCGATTAAAAGAGGGATTAATTTAAGAAGTGTTGGGCTTTTTTAGGCTGTATGAAGTGAGGCATTTTTGTTTGCCTTTTGCCTTCTGGCTAATTCTAGATGACTTTGTTTGTTGCATATGAAATCGTTTTCTATGTCTCTGGGTTGAACATCCCTGTAAATTGCAGTGATTTAGTACATACATGCAAAGAAGAGCAAGATATTTCCTTTTTAGTGGGATACTGTGTTTTAAAGTCATTTCACTGCTTAGTAATAATTGAATTTGTCAACTAAAACATTTGTTTTTAAGCTGAGTATATAATTTTACAGGGTCTCAGTTCATTAAATCTTCAAAAATGAATCATCTCACACCTCTGAAGTGATGCAGATGTGTTTGTTATTAATTCATGGTGAATTATTCGCATGTGTCGTGTGCTGCAGCCGTGGAATGTCATGTCATTAATCAAAGGTGTTTTAGACCGGCCTGTATGCGCGTCATCATGTAAAGCGTAAACGTGAGATTACATTTACATGTTTAACCCAGTGAGGTCCAACTCCCAAGATCGAGCTTGTTTAAAGTAATCAGGTTGTAAATTTATACGTTATCAATTGACTTTGTCCTTTGCTTGTCCTTGTTCATAATATAAGAATAAAGAACAAGTACAGTTTGACACCCAGCTTAATATTTGCTTCTTTTGACACTTATGTACACATGTTTGGCTTTTTGCAAGTTGCAGATTCAGTTGACCATGCGGGTTCCTTTCAGGAAGGGCGAAGGCTTTGGTAACTACTGTTAGCGACCCTTTCAGCAATCACCCAACCGAACACACGCTCTAATACGCAGTGCAGCTTAACGGAGTGTGCGCTCAGGGAGCTAGGCTGCTGCTGGGCTGGGACTCTGTCTTAATCTATCCATTCCCCTCTCCACTAACGCGCACATTAAAGCAATATTGCCCTCCTGTCCCCAGCAGACTGTGGACACAATAACTGCACTCACTGCTAGGAAAACACACCCAAACACTTCTGACACCTCTGGGCTCCCTCACTGCACCCTGGGTACACTGCTACATGGCCACAGGTCAGGGTGGAGGGAACGTTTTTTTTTTTATATTATTATTTTCCTTTTCCCATTTTTCTATTTTTTTCAGATTTTTTATTTTTTTTTACACCCCACCCCCCTCGTCCTGGAGACAAAATGAGGGCTTAACCTGTAATGTACTATACAGGTCCCCTGACGGCTGTGGAGCTTTTAGTGGTGGGAAATTAGAGCGCTGCTGGCCAGGCTTGGCTGTCTGGATGTGAGCTGAAATGAGCCCCTTTCCATTTCACTGTGCTGCAGAGACAGGCAACCTCACAAAGAGAACGCAGTTTTAACATTGTGCGCTGAAGGGATGGAGCGAAATTGTGCATGGTCAATGTGGCTCTTACTTTGAGATGTTCTGTACGCTGTATTCTTTTTCTAAGGATTTTCATCCCGCTAAGCCTCGGCATGATGTCTACTGTTCAACTTATTCAGAATTCTTAGGCTCTCTGAGCAAATTAAAACTGTCCAGACACCACTTCTAATTATGAATGCAGCTTTTTTTAAGCTGCACCCATTGCTGACACAAGTATTCAGCTTATAGTATTCTGTAAAATTTCCAAATAAACGCATTGGCAGTTGAATGTGGTGCTCTAATGCAGTTACACATCAGCCATAGGCCACCATACCCAATCCAAGCATCATCAAGAGGGGTATAAACCATTCCTGGGCTGTGAAGCAGTGGAACTGTTCTCTATCCAGTACCTTTGAGATTAACTGAAGAGGTGCCCAACCTCGCTCGTGCTCTTGTGGCTGAATGTAATCAAAAGGTTAAAGCAGATGTTCTAACATCTAGTGTAAAGCCTTCTAAGGACAGTAGAGACTTTTATTGCAGCAGAGGGACACACATGTTAATACTCTTAAGTGAACAGGTGTTTACGATCATTTACCTGTCCACTGTGCATTTGCAAAAATAAAACAAACAAAAAACATTAATTGAAGTTCTAAGTAATATGCAAGTATAAGTAACTAAGTTACTTAAGTTAGCTTAACCATTTCCAAATCTCTCCTCGAGGCAGCACATATACAGAAATGTGCAGTGGTGCTTGAAACTTTTTGAAACCTTTAGAATTTTTTGGAGAAGCTGGCTGGGAACCTGTTTTGTGCATGGACAAGACAAACAGAACATTTTGATTTGAATAAGAAGTCTCATGTTTAGAGAAAGGAAAAACACTGCATTCCAGCATAATAACCTTTTCCCATCTGTGAAACATGGTGGTAGTATCAGGTTTGGGCCTGATTAATGCATCTGGCCCAGGTCATCTGCTATGGTTCATAAAAAAAAAAAAAGTTCTAATTTGAGCAACTTATAAAGGAAGACGTCAGGACATTGTGTGTGAACTGAATCTCAGAGGGAAAGTGGGTTTTGCAAAAAACCAATAACCCTAAGCACAGCTGTTCTAGCAACGAAGAATGGTTAAAGAAGACTGACATTGTTTTGGAATGGCCAAGCACAACTCTTGTCGTCAGTTAGCAGTTTACATGATGAAACACGATAAAGGGAATACTGCTGTAAAAAAGCACCTTATTTGTTTGAAGTGTTTGAAAACCAAATGTTATTGCACTATTGTTCATATAGCAGTACTTCACGGATAAAATGCGCAATACACTACTTTTGAATTAATAATTTAATTTTGCACTTAACAATGTGATTAATCACAGATACATTTTGTGGTTAATCATAATTACAAATTTTAGTCATTGCCCAGCGTTAGTTTAAATACTTTTGAGACCGCTGGTGGTCTGGGTGTTAGGAAGTTGCCCCAGTGATTGGAAGGTCACGGGTCTGAATCCCAGGACTGCCAGTGGCACCACTGAGGTAGCCTTGAGCAAAGAACCATCCCCACACACTGCTGACCTCAGGTGAATGGGTTAAATTCAGAGAATAATTTCATGCTGTTCACACTCTGTGTCGTGCTGTGATGTGTTCCCTTATGACAAATGCACACTTTACACAATTTACACACTTTTGCCACTTACAGATGTGTAACATACATTCTCTCAATGAACAACTGGTTAAGGTTAATATTTTTATCTCGTTTGTTTGATTATTGTGCTCCTCATGGCCTAAAATCTGGTGATGTTTTAGTTGTGTAACTTTCAAATATGTGTGGAGGTAGCTCAGTGGGTAGGATACTTGCCTCTGGACCAAGAGGTCATGGGTTCGAATCCTAACTTCAGCACCACCACTGGGTCCTTGAGCAAGACCCTTAACCCCAAGTTGCTCCCCTGTAGTTTGGATAAAAGCGTCTGACAAATGCCATAAATGTAAATGTAAATATCTCTGTAGTTGCCATCTAACTTGGCAAATCAGTTCATCTTCAAATTAAATCAGATATGAACACATGCATGTCACAGACTGTCACATTTGTTTATTTCTATTATATTAATGTTTATTTGTATTTATTCTAGGCCTGCACAATATATTGCAAATTTACCGTCATTGCGATATCAACATACGCAATATACATATCACGAAAAAATATACATATCGCGAAAGACTGACTGAACTGCAATAAATGGTGTTTTTCTAAAACCCTTCACCCAGTGCCACAGAGAAGAGGACAAAAAAAAATCACTGGGCAGTTTCTTCATCGTCTGTCCTGCTGTTATAGATTGTTCCTTTTGCTATTTTTTTCTGGCTAAGAAATTACTTAAATTTAAATTATGTTTACATTTAAAATTTAAAATTACAAAAAAATAATTCAGATTTTAATAAACTGTCAATTTCTGTTAAAACATAGCCTCATGAATGCTTGCCCTGTCCTCCTTCAGACAGCTGACAGAGTTCCTTATTTCCCTTAAGCCAGTTATTTCTTCTGCTACTCTTGTGCCTCTCTTGTGAAGAGCTGACACATGCTAATGGGTGTTTCCTCTTCTCAGTGATGTTGGCCTGGTGGGAGAGCTTCACCCTGACCGCCTGAGCTGTCCGTCCTGCCCCTGAAATAAAGCAGGCTAATTTGTCCACCCCCCTTGTCTCCCTAGCTGAAGCTGTGCCCAGTTCGTGGGCGTGTGTCTGCACCTCTCCCATTAATTCTTCACCAGGCTGTGATGGATAGTTTGTGTTTACTCACTGCCGTGGTCTTGTGTTCCATTGAATGTTACATATTCATGCGCAAGGCTGGCCTGACCTAATGTGTCACAGTGGGCTGATACAAGTCTCTGTCACTGTTTTGAGGTTATGTTAGTGTGGCCAGTTCAAGTAATCTAGTGATAAGTGTCAACACTGTAAAAGGGCTTTACTGCTATTTCTGTCAACTGCTGCACTGTTAAAAGTGGTTTTGCCATTTCTCTGCTTCAGATTTGTGTCAGTCATCACATAAATGACAGTAAACTTCAGGACAGTTTTTCCATGTTTTTCTAGAGCGCAATTTTGATGCAAAATAATATTGAGTATGTTTCTGATAATCGAATGGAGTGCATCTGACACTAATAATCCGATGACAAGCAAAACAGAACAACTGGATCTGGTTAAAAACTATTTCAATTTAACAGAAGTTGTCTTTGACCAGCCCTTTTTTCAGGGCCCTGCCCAGGTGCTATGATCGGGCAGCTCTCTCTCTTAAAAAACAGTCACTGTGAACTGAGGAGGAGCTGTAAAGTGGATAGATTGCCCTCACAGCCTCTGTCTCTCTTTATTGGCTGCGGTAATTGACATATCCTTGTCATTTATAATCATCTGTGCGTCGCTCGAAAGTTAATTGCTTCCCTCTCTGCATTTGCATGAGGCTCACCTCTGAAGGGCATAGCCACCCATTAATATTGTGTCATGATGAATTATCACAAATAAAGCCCAACATATTGATTAATGATGGCTGCCGGCCGCTCCCGCTCTCTCTCCATCTGAGAAAACATTGGGCCAGCTCTTTAGAGAGAAAAAGAGAAAGGATAGTGGCTGGTGCTGGTTGTTTCGTGGAATCAGGGGTAAAGGTCAGGGTCAGGATCATTGAGGGGCTCCTGTAGGATAACGAGGCCATAAGGGTCATGGGATATGGGAGAGATTCACTTTAAACCAAGAGGTTTCTATTGTTCTGTCTATTACTTAATGGCGACCATGACACAAAGCGTATTGTGTTGCATATAATTAGTGTAATTCAGCTAAAATAATTGTAGACTAGCCCTGACTGAAGACATCGCACTGATCCTCATTATGTGGATATTGTGTAGTGATGAGCTGTTGCTGTGAATTGTTTGATAATAGGTGGGCTTGGGACTTTAGCCATTTTAATATTCACTTTGTAAGGTTATTTTTAAAGGATTTGAGGGGAAAACAGCAACATATTTAACCTGGAAGACCACACAGTCACCTTGTGTAATGTCATATTAGCTGTGTATTTTTTCCTGTGGAGTAGCCCGAGCATGAGGGCTTACTTTCAGATACTCATCTTAGTTAAACTTAGATGCCTAGTAGTTTTTAGGGAAGCAATATCAATTTGCCTTACAGTGAGAAGGTCCTGGTTTAGAAACCTGACTGGGGTGGTCAGAGTCCTCTCTGATTTGACTGGCAACCAGTTCAGGGTGCTTCTCTACTTTACATCTTATTGCCACTGGGTAACTCCACCCTAGTTTGAATATACAGCTCAGATGGTGGATGCATGGATAGTTAGGCTTGGCTGTGTCTGTTAAGCTTAATGTGCGATGCAGTATCATCTGCTTAGGTCCTTCCTACATCATGCACTCAGTCAAAAATGTAGATAACATACATTTTTCATTTCTTTATTCCAAACAAAACTTGCTTGATTCAGAAACTCATTCGAATATAGAAATCTTTTTAATTATCCACTTATTTGAATAAATACACCCGATCTGCACAGCAGTATATGAAATGATGCGTGACTAATGGAATGGTTTGGATTTGGACAGGCTGAGGATGGCCTTTTCTTCACTTATCACCCCTCAACCAGCATGATCCTATAACTAAGAGCAGTTAAGCAGCACCCAGCCTCAGAGCTCGGCTCACAGACACACTGTCTGAGCAGCACTTCATTAAATCCCAGCTGAGCGCTGGGGCCCTGGGAGAGGAGCTTGCTGCAGACTCAAATAATCATAAATCTGCTGATGACTGAGGCCAGTGGCAGCCATAAAGACAGCCCCTTAGTGGGTGTAGGCCAACACATTGCCTCTGCAACAATGTTTTGGCTCTAGGTTAATGTTAATAAAGCCTACCAGTGAAAAGTCATGCATGGGCTTAATGAAATGTCATCTAGATCTAATAAGATAAAGGTCTGTGGATGAAATGATCATCCTGTTTTTCAGCAGTGAATGTGGTGGTTGAATCAAAAGTGGTTCAGAGTGTTCAATCAAAAACACTGTAATTGATCCTTCTACTATTATTAAAAAAGGTTAAAACATCCTCAGTTGTGTGTGGATTTTTAAAAAGCACTGTGTGCATGCAGGTAGTTGTGTGTATGTGTGTGTAACGTACTTGTGTATTTTATATATGCCCTGTTTCTGGGTGTGTTTGTGCGTGTGTTTGTGTGTGTGTGTGTGTGTGTTAGTGTTGTTCCTGTGATGAATGCAGCTCATTATTCAGTGCTGGCCTGCTGGACATAAGCAGAACCAAGGAAATGCAGAGCTGTCCACCCAGGAAGTTGAGAGACATGGAGTTCCTCTCATTAACAGTGTCCCACCAGGGTCATAACGCATGGCCTAAAATGCACAATGAGTCTGTGGAGGAGAGGTGTATTCTAATGAAGCAAACATCCCCAAAGTCATTTCAGATATTGGTATGGGCCAGAGAGAGGGGAAGGGCCAGGGGAATAGCTAACAGGAGCTCATTTCCTCTACTGAAATATTCCAGGTTATGCGTTAAGGAGCCTCCACTTCGTTAAGAGCGTAAAAGAGACACTAATTTTGCAGGACATGAAAAACAGCAGGTTTTGACAAGAATTCCTAAGTGGAGAGTGAGCCCTAACCATGTGACTTCAGCAAACTCTGTTATGGATGCACATCAGTCAGGAGGTCCGATATTAAAATTAGAACCAACACTGCTGGGGAAAATCAGTCCTACCCACAGAGGTAGGATGAGGGACCACAGAAGTAGTTGGTGCATCAGTTAATAATGAAATTCACATGGTACATGTGTTAATAATGTCTTTAATAAGCAGTTTTTAAAAACTAAAAATGCTGTGTTGCCTTCAGTGATTTACTCTTTAAGGAAGGCAATAGATGTCTTCTAAAGAGATGGACAGACTTTGCCTGTGACTCATTAAACCTGTGCTTTCTGCTCCTAACTATTCATCCTAAGGACACTTTTCCCCGGGAATATTTACTTCACAGTCACTTGGTTCTGTGTCAGGTGCTTCTGTATCTATTAGAAACAATTTGAAATCAGCACATCTTTCGAGAGTCGTGTCATCTTGTTTTCTTCTGCCTGTAGAGACAGGTCCCTATCCTGCTCATTCCATCCAAAATCTTCCTCTCCCTCCACTCTATCCCTTCCTCCTCTGATCCCTCCATCCTTGCTCAGTCACTTTCTCGCAAGCCTGTGAACGAGGGCCCGAGCCCTGCCCTCATTCATCACTCTGTGTTTGATCTCTTCGTTTTTGGGTAGGAAAAAGAAGAGCAGCACTTTTTGCAGCCCTCTCTCCCTGGGCTCTTAACCGGTAGGCCTGTGCTGGATGCAGCCAGCGGAATTAATTGCACCCTGTTACTGGCGATCAGCAAGTTTGCGCGATGCACATGCTGTTCCGCCATATGGCTGCCCACTAGGTGAAGAGTTTGATTAATGTTTCGGAGCCCCCAATTTTTCTCTCTTTCGGCTAATAGCTGATCCCCAGCCATCAGAAAGCCCTGCTCCTCTCCTCTCCTTTTGTTCATCTCTCTTCAGCTCACTTCTGCTTTCTGCATTGCACATGCCAAGCAATGTAATAAATAGCATGACTTTTTTTATATCACAGTTCTTTACCTTTATAGACTCTGTTAGACCAGATAAAAATCTTTGCTGTCTTTATTTGAATGAAAATTACATTTTAAAATCTGTAAGTGCCAGTTTTTAATTGTAGGTGTATTAAATAGTGGTCATTTTTAGTAACTTCTTTTTTTTTTGAAGCTTTCCTAATCAAAGTGGTATATTTTGTTCTTCCATTTTTTCAGTCTTGGATTTATATTATTAAGTAATTGACAATATTATGTTACAATATATTTACATATTTCTATTAAGATTAAATGATCTGTTTTGAATTGAATGAAGCTGATGGATGATAGGGATGGTTATTTGTTCTGTTATGCTGTAGTTCATGGTGGAAATTTGATCATAAATAAGTTGTTTGCTGAAAAAAAAATTTGTTTTTTGTTAAAATAATATAAAAAAGAAAGTAAAGAAACAAAAAAATGACATATTTGTCTACAATTGTTACCACAAATACCATAGATGCTCTCACTAGGCAGCCAAGCGGAGATTAGCCACCATGCAAGTGAAATAGCCTTGTCTTGAAAGCAAAGTATTGAAAAATTGTGTTTGATCAAAATTTAATTTAGTTCAGTGTCTTGGTCATGATCTGCAACGTATTTCTCTTTTTTGTCTTTTTAAAGTGATGTACGTTGGTGATTACTTAATGGTTCACTAGAAAGCACTGAGAGCAGCTGAAGGACTTGAAAGTTATCAAATCATTATATATTGATTTCATTTTGTCTTTTTTCAGGAAAATGTAAGTTATGATGACTCTGGGATGAAGCCAGTTTAGTAATTTTGTAAATTCTACCAGTAATGGGGCTTTTCTCTCACTCTCACACATACAGGCACACACACTAACACAGTGTCTACTTCTCTCTCTTTCTCTCCTGCTCTGTGTTCCACTCTCACTCTCTGTATTTTTCTGTGTCTGTGTTTGCAGAGTTCTGACTCTCTGAGTTTCTCTCATTAAGGGCGGCAGCTCGTCTCCACTAGAATGTGGCCCAGTAGGGCTTTTTTTGAGAGTGCGTGTGTGTGAATGGCCTCTCCTCCAGCGGCCTGCGCTCTTCGGAAGCTTCCACCCAGCACGGTAAATCTCTCTGATTGCGCCGTGTACCCCTACACTGATGGGGGTGTTACCAAGGTGGTCAACTCTCCAAAGAGCCACTCTGAATTGCAAATGGAGGCCATAACTCAAACGTAATGCAGAGCTTAGCATGGATGGCCAGTCATTCTTCTCCATTTGGACCATATGGAACAGTCACCCAAATGCGGGATAGCGGGGGTTCGAGAGCAAGGAGGATGTTATTGTGTCTGCACAAAGTTAGCTATTTATTTTATTTTCAGGTGAGTTAGGGATTACAAAACAAAAGGGAGGGAGAAGGAAAGAGATTAAGTGTTTCTATAATAAATGGAGAATCAGAGAGCAAGAGAGTGTTTTTGTGTAAGAACTACACAAGTCTTCAGAAAAGTTGAGCTATACAAGTTGTCAAGGTTTAACACTCATCTTGATGAAGCTGAAGGCCTCTGGAGTCTGTGGGTAGTCCTGTAGGTGTTTTTGTTGAACATAAGGGAGAAATGATTGCTGTAATGTTTGTTTTTGAGCTGGCTGAAACTTTGAGTAGTTTAGTTGGGAACAGTGCGCTGTCCTTGCCGCTCACTGCCACTAAATGAAGAGAAAGAAGGATAGAGGGAGGGGGAGAGTGCAGTAATTGCACCATGTATGCTGAATAGTTTTGTGAATGCAAATTTCAATTCCTCCTATTATTTTAATAATCTGCATTTTACTGCTTTTGCATGGATCATTTGTTTGCAAACCAGGTTATTTCGAGAAGGAGGCTCGAGGGTAATTTCATGCTTTAAAGCATTTATACCTATAACTTAATGAGGAAAATGTGTGTTGTTTCACATAATATGCAGTGAGAAATTGGACTTTCTGTTCCTAAACTAAAAGTGTTTATTCTCCCACTTCCTGACAGTCTCATTGTGTAAAGTGTCTTTATGTTTTTATGTAAGTGTCTCCAGGATTTGAAAAGGTGCTTCTTATTATAGTTTTAATTTTACACAATGACTTCAACTTCAACAGCATTGGACTTCTCTTCTCTTCTCTTCTCTCCTTTCTACGTAATCTTTCTTGTCCTTTCATCGCCTATCGCTTTATTTCTCCATTCTCTCCTCTCCTCCCCTCCTCTTTTTTCAGTCGAAGCACGGTTTGGCCAACGAGTCAGACCAGCCACCCAGTCAAACTCGATTTGCACCAGAGATTATTTAATTTGTTCAGAGATAGAAGGCGTGCGTTGATGATTTTCAGGGCGTGTGTGTGATTACGCAGTGAGCCTCTGCAGACTGATCTTAATGCACTTACTGCTGCGCTGGAGATGAACGAGACGAGATGTCCGTGTCGCTGTGTCCGTCCATGTCTCTCCTTTTTCCCTCTCACCAGAGCCTGTCGGAGGACTCCTCCGCTGCCAAATCACATTAGACTGCATGAATTAAAGCAATAACACAATTTGTTTACAGCGCATCATTTATTCCCTGTCAAGCAGCCTTCCACCAGTAAGCTGTGGTTCCCTGACCTCTGACCTTGTCACGGTTCGCACGCTAAATTTATTACGTTGTTCCATGAACTCTGTGATTGTTTTTTTTTTTTTTGAAGTGATGGTATTAAACATGCATGATAAGAATGCAGAGATTTCACACATGCTTTGGCATGCCTCTGCAAACGGAGTTCCAGCCTCAGGCCCCATTTTTCTTAATAGCTTTTTATTTTTGTTTGATTGCATTTTAATTCTGTTCACTCGTCTTGATGATGTGGACCACATCTCAAACAGGGAAAGCTACTATAATTAACAGTCAATCTGTATTTTTACTCTGCTGTCTGCATTTTCTAATTCCCTCTATTCTTTTATTTGTATTTCTTTTTTCTGCAAAAATACTCTTAAACTGCTGCTTGTGTGAGAAAATATAGAAATGATTATTATTCTGTAATTAAATCTAAACAAATTATTTTGTAAATAAAGTAACGAATACTTTATATACATATTCAATTATACACCATATTTTAATTTGGTGCATAACTTCATATTCTTTGAAACTGGGCTGACAATTGAAATAAGCAATTTGTTAATTTAAGAAGACAGTGCAAAGGTTTACAGACTTTGTTTAGTTAACCTATTTTCATATAAGAAAATCCACAAAATATTTGTATTATTTAAGCAGAGGTATACAAATCTTTGCACATGACTGCAGACTGCTTTTGGCTTATAAAATACATTTTGGAAATGGAGAGAAACTTTCTGTTGAGTAAATCGGAAAATAAGATTAAATACAGACAGTTTAGTTAGGATTACCATAAACTGTAAGATCATAAGATTCTTTTCTCTTTTATTTAATTACAGTGTCTCCTATTTTCCAGTATTATTCCATGTTTTTATTAGCAGAATTAAGTCAATGCTTAATTAAAATCTGTAAAAGAAAGCAAAAGGTGCTGCTTTGTTGTGTCTTTTATCCCTGTGGATATGGAGATGCATGGATTTTTTTTTTCCACGAAGTTTGGATTGTACAACAAAATGGAGTGAAATGATATAGAAGTTGATTTGGAACAATGCAGTGATAAAGACAGAAGCATGTAAAAAAGGAAACTCATTATTTTGTGTCTCTCGAAGCAGTCATTTTGCTGACATTAACAGTATGAAGTTTTGCTCAAGCACAATATGATTTACCTTGTACAGACATCATTTAGATCTAACATAGGCGATGGAAATGTCCTTAAGTCTTCTTCCTCTGTCCACTAAATTATATGCTGAGAGGGAGTGAGAAAAAAAACTTGCAGAATCGCAAAATACAGCCTGTGTAAATATGTAATTGGTAGAGCTTATTTCTGTCTATGAAATATTGGGGAGCAATAGGTATTGCATTAATGTGCGGTTGTTAGGGTATGGGGAAACATGGCAGATGTGTTGGTAAATTTCTGCATGGTGAGCAGATCTGTGTGAGGGCTGAGCAAAATTGGGAGTAAATCTCTCTATCTCCAGCGATAAAGATACATTATTTCAATCTACATCACTTTCTGATGCAAATCAAATTTTCCCTTGTAGTGCAGAGAGAGAGACAGTGAGAGAGAGAGACAGTGAGAGAGAGAGACAGTGAGAGAGAGAAACAGTGAGAGAGAAAAGGAGAGAAGGATGTCTCAATGAGAGTGTGTCTGTGTGTGAGAAACCTTTTCCATTTCAGTTGTTCAGAAATAACATATGTTTATATGTATATATGTATATGTATGTATATATTAGGACTGTCAGTAGATTAAAACATGTTATGTATGTATGTATACATATATGTATACATACATATGTATATATACATATTTATACATACTAGGGCTGCACGATATTAGGAAAACATGCGATATGCGATAATGTTGTTGAGTGTTGCGATGGCGATATCACATGTGATGATTCAGTAAAAACGTAGCCTTTATAGTGTGTTAATGTTTTTCTGCTTTGGATTTGCTGGTAACAGAGACTCCAGACGCTATGCAGAAAAAAGTCTATGCAGAAAAAGTCTATGCAGAAAAAAAACATGAAATGCAATATTTCTATTCCAACATTTTTTTTTATTATTTACTTAAACAGAGCATTTAATGCCACCCATAAAACATTTGAACCATTGAACATTGTTGAAAAAAATCTGAAATTATAATTTTTTTATTTAAATCTTAAATAAATGTAAACATAATTTAAATGATGGTAATTTCTTAGCCAGAAAAAAGGAACAATCTATAACAGCAGCACAGAAAATGAAGAAACTGCTCAGCTATTTTTTTTGTTCTCTTCTCTGTGGCACTGGGTGAAGAGTTTTGAAAAAACACCATTTATTGCAGTTCAGTCAATAAATGCGATATGTATATATTTTCACGATATGGATATTGCGCATGTTGATATCGTGATGATGGTAAATTTGCGATATATTGTGCAGCCTTAATACATACATGCATACATATATACATACATATATACATATATATATATGTGTGTGTGTGTGTGTGTGTGTGTGTGTGTGTGT
>JBBJLR010000133.1:11131183-11157020 GCA_037577145.1 Brachypetersius gabonensis
TCCAGGGAGACTGTCCCCTGTAGTTAGAGAATGGAAGTCGCTTTGGATAAAAGCGTCTGATAAATGCCATAAATGCCAAATGCTATATACAGTAACTACAGTAACCCCCCCCCCCTTACATGCGGATCAGCAGTTGCGATTTCAGTCTCAAACTAATAATTTTTTGCAGAACCCCCCACACATGCACGGAAAAGGCAGATATCCTCCGCATTTTTGTTGCTTTTGTGGCGTCCGGGTCTTGTCTGCTTCACCCCCTTGTCCTCCTGCTGGGTTGCTAAGCACCGCGCCCTAACATAAACCCTGCCGGAGGACGAGGGTGTGTGGCAGACAAGGCCCAGGCGTCACAGCTTTTTTCGTGGCAATATATAAATGTTCATATATAATATTATTTAATGATTTTGTAACACAGATATTAACATAAATTCAGCTACATTTCCATATAAAAATAACTATAAATGTTTTGGTATTGTGGGGTGGTGAAATACCGCTGCACTCAGAGATGGGAGGTTTGAAAGTAGCCAATCCGAGCACGGTATTTATTATTCTTATTGCTGCTGATTGGCTAGTGCCCTTTGATGCCTTCCTCACTATACTCAGAGACAGGAGGTTTGAAAGTAGCCAATCCAATAGGTGCATCTACCATACATCTTAAAACAAGGAACTTGCAATATGTGTCTTTTTTGTGATTTTGTGATTTTCCTTACCAGTAAACCATAAATGCCTTAATACATGTCTGTTTTATTGGTCTGAACTGCTTTGCCTTAGTTTTTAAGAACTGCTGACAATATTTCTCCTAATTTCCATATTGTTCTTCATAGTATAATTTTAATGGAAATGACAGTACAGTAATTCCCCGCTTTTCGTGAGGGTTACGTTCCAAGAGCACCCGCGTTTTGTGAAAAACCTGTGTTGTTGTGTTTTGGTAAAAAAAAAGAGAAAAAATTCCTATTTTAATAGTGTAAACCCTAAACATCCTACCAGAATTTTTTTTACGTTTAATGCATTACCCTTAAAGAAAATGTAATGGTAAACCCGTATTCGTCATATAATTTAAATTTCCTCGGAAGATGGCGGGACAAAATTATTGGGGAATAACCCCTGATCTACTGGGGCTAAAAATAGAAATGAGGGCTTGTTGGAAAGGTCTCCTGGAGATCAATCAAACTGTGGAGTTTGAAGTGTCTGAGTGCTTGAACCGCGGAGAAATCGCGCTTCGAAAAAAGTGCTTCCCTGTCAGCTACAGCCTACCCTGAGTCCCCTTGTGTTTTCACAAGAAAAAATAAATTTATTGCCACAAAAAAGAAAAAAAAGACAGATATTAAAGACTTTCAGTTTGGTTCTCATCTGTGTGTGACTGAATCCGTGACTCCTGATCCAAGTAAAACTGGGGGTTTACTGTACTTCAAAATAAGAAATGATGCAATGTTTAATTAAAAAAAAACAAGCCTCTTGTTCACTCACGAGTTCATTGTCACAAAATTAAAATACTTACCTTTGACGTTCTTCTAGTAGTGTTTTGGGATCTGACTCACATTCCAAGAGTACAGTGTTGATTACAGCTGTGTTTTAATACTTTTCCACATTGAATAAGGTGTGATTCAGGTGATCGCTAATCACTAACCAGTACTTTGGTTATCAACTACATTTGAGGTAAGATGTAAATTGTGTAAATTTCAGTTTTTTGCCGAATTATTCCTTTCGTGTTTGGAGCCTGAGGCTTTTGATAAAGTGTGTGGACAGTACAGGCACTCTTCGCGATACAGATCAGTCCAGAACACTCTCCCAGGTCTAAGTTCTGGACCTGCATCCCCTTAATATACATAATTCTACAGTCCCAGGCTCCAGTCATGAACCATCAAATTATGCACTGTTAAACAATTATACAGAGAAATTGTTACATGATTGTTTTGTATCTCACCACATCTAAAAGAAGATTGGAGCCTGCTTGTAGGAACAGACATGATTGTTTTGAGGTCCTCTGGCGCTGTGCTGTTACAGGGCGGTCTAGAGCCCTAATTGCAGAGCAGTTGATTAGTGCTTGTTACTGGCTGACAGACAGCTGGTTGATATGGAAGAAATGCTGAGCTGGTGCGTTCTGTGTTAAACCGCTGCCATACTGTACGTGACGTGATTAAAATGCCCAGTGTCTCTTAAGCCCACTGTAATATGAACAGAGTTCAGACGCCCATTCATCAACCAACTCCCTCATCACAGATGCTAGAGGAGAAAGTACCAAACCTGCTAACCTTGCACACAGCTGCTTGCGTGAAAAAAATATAAACAAAAAGGAAGAAAAAAAAAAATTAAGCTAAAGTATTTACCCGTGTACAGCGTTTCCCCACGGTGTATTGTGGACTGAAGTCTGGCATTTCAAGGGGAAGAAATTGTGTATTTTGAGCAAGAAATGGTGAACGTAAACTGTGTGTGGCATTTCTCTAAGGCTGCTTTCTTTACCTCAGGGGACCTGTGATTGACCTGTGACCATTGAATCTATGATTATATCTTTTGGAGTGATTTATATACCTTTCTTCTTATTGATCACGTTACCGAGCGATCAAAGGTAAACTTAAAAGCCGGCACTGAGCACCACCATAATGGCAGATTTGGCTTTTTTCATCCATTATTTATCCCTCAAGCCTATTCTATATGCCATTATGGACTTCATAAGAGCACAGGACTCTGCAAGGCTTCGCTGCACACTTAGTGTAAATACTGAATGGATTCAATACGATGAGGGTGGGGAATCATAAAAGTGCCATAAAAAGCATATGGAGATGCTATCCAGGCTTAGACTGTCCAACTCTTCCTGGAGAAAATGCACCTCTGATTTATTGTTGGGAATAGAGAGTTGATTTAAATGCAGCCGTGTCAGTATATCAGTGGCTAAAGCCTCAGGGCCATATAGTACCTAGAGAAATGCACAGGTGAGAAGAGTGGCTGGAGAGCTGTAGGTGGTACTCCACAGCTGTGTGGATTTCTACGGGATTTTGATGGATGATAGAGATACTATTTGTTTAAATTGTGCTCTTGTTTGTTTCCTCTCTCTCTCCCTCCTTCACTCTCACTTTCTGTCTAGCACAAAGCTCGTGTTGAGGCCGTGCCACTGGACCTAGCCTCGTTGAGAAGTGTTAGAGAATTTGCAGAAGCCTTCAAAGCAAGGAAACTGTGAGTAAATCTTCCCCCATTTTTATAATTCTGAATGTACAAAAGGTGCAAATACGCAATGATTTGTTCCGCCAATCTTAACATCACTCAAGAGTCTTAAGGGTAATGCTATTTGTTTTGAACCCCTCTTTCATTCTTTTGTCATCTGTGCACCATCGTATGGCCAATTTTCAAATTAAAATCTTTCGTGTAACCCTCCCTTCCCAAACAAGCCATGCACTCTAAATTGGAGAACAGTCTCAGGACCTGGCCAGACTTTTCATGGAGAGCCATTAGCTCCATTTGAGCAGTGGTCTGAGTCCAGTGCTGGAGTCTGACCCTTCCAAAACCCCTTCCTCTCCTTCCCCCACTCCATTACCGAGCTATCAAATCAGCACGGGGCCAAAAGGTCCAGCCTCTCTCATCATAAGCCTCCCCTCCCCTCTCTCTGGTCAATAAATAAGTATCTCAACCTTACTACATAATTCCATCAATCTCATCTCCACAGACTTTGAAGTCCTTCACAGTCTCCCAGTTAAATCAATTACTGGCAGGGCTTTCATGAAGTTACATTACGTGGCGGAAGGCGAAGGAACAGTGACATTGGCTCTCAAAGGCAGGCAGGGTAAAGAAGAAGACAAACAACATCGATGCTTGCATCTTATCTTTTGAGCTAAAAGTAATGGAGCAGTAAGGTTCTCTCTGATCTCTCTATAGGCTTTATCTGTGTATAAACACTGAAACAGTGGCATGTTTCTGTCTGTAAGCAGTCATTAGTTGCATGATGGCAGCCTGTAGTGTTCAGTAATTAGACTGATGGGGTGTAATTATGATTTAATTGTGATTATTCCCTAGTGTGTCAGATGGTCCATTGTGTCAGTTCAGATGCTCCAAGTAAAGTGCTTTGTTTTGTTTTGGCAGAGAAAAGACTGGGCTAGGATTTTCACACAAGGGTCCACAAATACGTAGTCATGGAATTTCTTTGTAGGTTACACATGTTTATTATGCCCACAAAGTATAGTAAACATTTATTATTATTATTTTTGTTTAATAAAATATTTATTTTTTAATAAAATGCAAAATGATTATTTTATACAAAATAGATGGCTAGATGGACTGCTGCTGCTAGAAACTGAATTTCCCTGAGGAATCCTCCCGAGGGATTAATAAAAGTTTTAATCTTATCCATCTAAAAACAAGTTTTGGAACCCAAAATGTAGAACCTGAAAGCCAAAAATAGATTTGTGTTGACAGAGATAATGTGTGTTTTTTCTGAAAGCCTTGGAGCTAAAGCTTTAGTATAGCTAAACAGCACTAGTTTTTAGTGCTATTTATCACAGCCTTGATCTCAACAGTTTACAGTGCCAAGTGCATAAATGCATGAAAATACAACGTGCAACAGTTATGTCTGGAAACATCTGGTAAATATTTGGGTTAAACCACAACAAGCTGTCATAATGGAATGTAAGATAAAAAGTTATTTTTACTATTTGATATTGAAACAAACAAGAAAAAAGTCAAGAGTATGCACAGGCTGTAACATACCAGTAAATGTAACTCATTTTATAACTCGTTATATAATTAAAATGTAATTATATTTGAAAGCGTAGCAAAGCAAAATGAATTACTTTCAAGTTCTATGGGTTGAAAATGTGTTATAAACACACAAAAAATACACACTGTGGCATGTTTGGATCATAATTTAGGTATTTGTAAAGAATGGAGGAGTGTAGAACTGCAGTGTGGGGTAGATGTTTTTAAACTGCAGCTGATAATGTTTCTGGAACTTCTGGTCCAGTCTTCTCCTGGAGGAGCTATTTATTGGCTAAGAGAGATGCCACCCCAGTGTGTTTCCAGAGGCTTGTGGACATTGGTGTTGCTGCCCTGACAGGTTCTCCTGTCATGTATAGCTACTGTACTTTCCTACCATCCTCCCTCAGGTTAGCAGAGGTTGTGCAGTGATAGAGGTGACAGGGTGGAGTGTGCTGGGCATCTGCTGCTGCTGCTGGTGGTGGTGGGTTCTCTCTGGGCTCTCAGGGGGCTCTAGGGCTCATCTGGCCGCAGGCGGGCCCTCAGGCAGGACACTGCAGCCTGCAGCAGCAGCTTGGTCAGCAGCCAAAGCCCTGGAGGTGACCGCCACCCTCTCCCCCAGCTGCTCCACATCTACCCCCGCTCCTGTTTGCCTGCTGCTGCATGAGTCCTAATAAGGCCTTATTGGTCGTCTCTCCTGATTAACATGCTCTCAGAACACTGCTGTAGAAAATTACCCAGGGAGAAAGAGAGTAAAGGTAGAGGAGGAGACTTTGAAAACAGAACTGGTAGTGTAAGACAATGAGGAACTAACATAAGTGGATGATTTTACCTTTATTGTGCCTGTGTATTAATCTGTGCTTTTTATAGGGTAAAAGTATGTACCTTTTAGCAAAACATGTTTGTTTATGGTTGAATGTGTGCATACCATAGTAAAGGGCGTGTAAAGTGCAGTGTTAGGACTGGGTGTGAGTATACGCATTGTGGAGTTGTGTTTTCATACGTTTGAGGAAAAAAATGTTGATTTTTTTTTTTTTTTTTTTTTTTTTTGAAAATCAGAGAAAAAAGCTTATTATAAGAAATGTGTTACCATGTACATATGTAATCATCCTGGGCTGATGCAAGATTGTATATCTCAAATATAGTAGCATAATAAGAATTTTAAAACTTACTAAACTTGAATGAACAAAAGTGTAGCAAAATGTTATTCAGAGTTGCTTTGGATCCATTCTGCCTATAAAACCTATTGGACTTTTCCCAAATGCTCAAATAGAATTAAATGGAAAATTAGAAATATAGTTGCTAGGTTTTGTTACAACAGTGACTTGTACACATGAGGTAACACATGCCTGTTCTCCACTCCCCTCCTCTGTCATGGCTGAGTGAACGAAGTGACAACCCAGCCACTTGCAAATCTTTTTCTCCTCTCTCTGCCTCAGCCTTCCATTCACATCAGACTCGCACTGCTTTTAATAGAAGCTGATAGCATTTAATAAGAGAGAAAGATTAACCCATTAGCCTGAGGCCATTTGGGACCCAAATCATTTATTTGGCCCAGTGACCCACAGTGAGTGTGGAGATGGGGTTCAAATGTGGCCGTACAGGTCTGGGGGACTGTCCTACACTGTGGCCTTCTCTTTGGGCCTGAACTGGCCAGTAGCCCCTCCAGTAGCCCCTCTTTAATACTGAGGTCCAGCAGAAGCTCCTTTTCCTCTTTGTGTGTTGCCCCATACTGCAGGTAGAAGAATTTTTTATTTCCATCTTCTACATTTTTAGATTTTCTTGTTTTTTCACATTGCCATAGTCAAAATATCTCTTCTTCTCCTTACAAACACAAATGGAGAATTCATTAAAGGTTCAGAATCTACACTTATTATTTAACAATCACTGTGAAACTAATATGAAAATTTAATTAAAGTGCAGTTAGTAAAATAAACTCTTATAGTCCTGCCTGAACACAGCACACCACACAGTGTGAACAATGTGATAATCTTTCTCTGCATTTAACTCATTCACTAAGTGAAGCAGAGGGCAGCCAGTGACGCAGCACCCGGAGAGCAGTGTGTGGGGACTGTATCTTGCTCAAGGTTATATCAGTGGTGCCACGGCAGTCCTGGGTTTAAACCCACAGCCTTCTGGTTACAGAGACAACTCTCTAAGCACCAGCGTTCATAAGGTTAAATATTTGAATTTTTAGCGTAATGCTACTTTTCACTCTCTTCTGTATTTCTGTCTGTTGCTTTTTTTCCTGTTTCTGCTCCGTCATTCATATAGCTCACAAACTGTTTTTTGTGTCCCAAGCCCACATCTAAACACATACACACTCATGAACTCCCAAGCGTGATCCGTTCCCAGGGACGAAATGAGGGAGCGGCCCCTTTCTCTCCTGCCAAGGTTGTATTTCTTCATTAGTTATTCCCAGAGTAGGGAGGGTGTGTGTGTGTGTCCCAGAGGAGGAGGAGTAGATTAATTCGCATCAGAATAGAGAGCTGCTGAGGTGTGAATGGCAGCAGGCAGCTGTTGAAGGTGCATCACGCCCCCTTGTTTGTGCTCCAAGCACTTACATGTATACATACATACATGCTCAGTTTAAGTCACTGCCATGGGAAATGTAATACAATCGGTGCTTTTTCTTACATATTAGTGCACTTCTCTCTTCTCTCATTCTTTGTTCTCTTTTCATCATGTTACACATGGTTCAGATGTACATCTCTCTGTGCATATCCCTTCAGGTATAGTTGTGTGTAATTAAGTTAAGCACAGAGTCAATGCTGTACTTGCAAAGCTAATTGCATGTGACGTCTTGTTCTCTCAAATGCCCTCCGTTTGCGGTCGCAAACTGTGCCCCATCTCACTTGCCACATGTGCATTAGGAACGCCTCTAATGTAACATTATTGAGTTGATGGGCTTTGGATATCAACTGTCAAGTCAGGGGCGCATTCTAATTTAGCCCATTTTGTAAAACGACCTGTGTGTTTGTATGCTTGTGTGCGTAATTGTGTGTGTGCGTGGCTTAAAGCTGCGTTCTGTTACACCAGCTCTCTGTGCGGCCCATAAACACAGCCCCTTAATGGGCTGGCCGGAGAGGTGGGAGAAAAAGTAATCACTCTTTTACGCAGAGAGATTATTCCCGGGTCAAAGGCCACGCCCTGTGGGTTCTTTTAAAGTAAATATGGAGCATTATTCCTCCCTGCTTGCCCGTTACCGCCCCCGCTAGCCTGGCATGTAAATTGCACATCTGCGGTAGACCCCCTCGATCGCATTAATAAGTTTAAAGGGAGTTTTTACATTATGTGGGCTTGCCTATTAAAGCCATTTGTTAGCTTTTTGCTTATGAGGACAGGCCTGGCAGGGAGC
This sequence comes from Brachypetersius gabonensis, assembly GCA_037577145.1. NCBI lineage: Eukaryota > Metazoa > Chordata > Actinopteri > Characiformes > Alestidae > Brachypetersius > Brachypetersius gabonensis. Next base: position 11,139,216 of record JBBJLR010000133.1, read on the forward strand.
TGTATTACGAGAGTGAGGCTGCTGTAACGGCGTGTTGTTAAATCACAGGCCACACACTGGGAGGATTAGCCTGAGTTTATGGGGCAAACAGCAATACACTGCCCCCTCTCCTGCCCAGGCTCATTCAATCAGCCACGTCAAATATGAAACCAGTTGTAGGGGTGCCGTACTGGACGAAGAGGCCTCATACCTGCCATCTGAAACATCCTCTGACCTGCTTTTCACTTAAAATCCCTCTGTGGTGACATCATGACACCACATCTTTTCTCATCTTTTCCTTGTAAAGAAGATGCTATCAACAAAAAGCTGCTATTACACAGGTGGCTTGAATGTAATAAAATGTTTACTTACAAGTAATGGAAGCTTATATACACCAAGTAGCATTGCGTGCATAAATCATTACACCCCTTTTTTAAAAAAGGTTTAATACAGTTAGATGGTATCTCTTAGTCTTTTACCTTAATCCCCTAATTTAGCGCATTTTTATAGATAACAGTACTTCGTACAGTGTCATAAAACTCCCAGAAGGATTTGTATATGCACTGCCAGTAGGATTGTGAGTGATATTAGTGTGTTGTCTCTTCTTGGCGGAGTGTTTGTGTGAGATGATGGGATTCTCCCGTGTGTGTGTGCTACCCATGGGATGAGTATTCTGCAGTTCATTGATGATCGCAGACATGTTCCTCTTCCATTACATGCCTTTAGATCAGAGCGTGAAAGTCATAAAGTTTAATGCAATTCACTCTCAGGTACAATCACTCCCTCTTCTTGGTGTCATGCTTCATTAAGTGTCATAGAGAACCTGTACGTGTGTGTTTCAGACAGAGGTCGAGAATGGTTGTGTTTTCTGTGTGGCAGCCTCTAGAGAGCCGTGTTCTATACCTAGAGAAATAAAGAAATTCTTTGCAGGGGTAGAAAGAAAACGAGCAGCAAAAAAACCCAATTGTTTGCAGTTTTCCCCGCTTACCCCGAGTGTGGGAAATCAGCCAAGACTTGTTTAGTAATCCAGCTAACAAGCAGAGGAATAATAGGAGCACCAAACTGCAAAACCAGACATTCATATTTGTAAGCCCTGTAGTGGACAATTTGAGCTGCCAGACAGTGTACAGTGTGCATTGTACTTTTGTCAGTTTTTGTAGAGAGTAGACATTAGAAAGACTGACTGGCTACATTGGGTTGCATGGAAAATTGTGTAAATCTGATCTAAAGGACTATTTATTCTATGTCTTAATAGCACACTCACTTTTTGAAGGTCATTAATCCGTTGGCCTGTCCCCTAATGCTGAATTTTATGACTTTTTTAGCCTTAGTAGAGACATCTTTTTGACAACTAGATCTGAACACATGTTGTTGAAACGGAACTGGTTTTAGAGAGTAGTGTGAGCAAGGTTCATACCAGGCGTATTTCATATGTTTTGAAGTTCACCTGTGGCCAGGATGTTTGCATGGCCTCGCTTGGCATACTAAAACGAGTGCACGCTTTCCATGCTCCCCTGCTCTCACACTGATGCAGACTGCAACTTTTCCTCCCTGAACCTGAAGGGAAACGCGCCATGCACTCCTTTTTTTTTTTTATGTCATAGGGAAGGCTCATTATAGTAGGGGCATAACAATTCCTCCGTTAATTTTCCAGCAACCAGTTTTTAATTAATAGTGCAGGCAGTCTTAAACACAGAGTACACAAATTGCCTGTGGCCCTCATAATTAATTCTAATGGAAGAAATTAAAAATTGGTGGGGTGGATTCAGATTGTTCTGTGGCACCACCATGGGTTCTAGATCAGTGGAGCGACTCTGTCAAAGGCAAGAATCTTCTAGGGGTTTGGGTTTTACAATAAGCTCTCTCAGGAACAAGGGACATTTCCCTTATCTGTGTGGAATGACCTTGTTTGACTTATGAATTCTAGTCCTGAAGAGCATTGCAGATTTTCAGTCATTGAATTCACATGTAGAAAAATGGAATCTGCACAGTTATCTGTGTGGGAAATATAATTGTGACTTATGAGTGTATGTAGGAATGTATCTTTTGGTTCTATTAATATATGAACTTTCATTTGAATTCATGTGAGAAAGTATGAGACAAAGAAATGTTCTGAAATGTTTCTGTCTCTTTAAGTACTCCTCAGCAGGCTGCTATAGCTGATCTTACAGAGTGACGGCAGTTCAAGCTGGATCGCAGCCCGGATGTCAGCTGACACCATTAGCAGTTTTCTCACACCCACAACCTTTTGTCCTCCATCTTTCACCTTTCTCCCATATTGTATTTTTTTTTTCCTCTCTCTGTTTTCCCAATACAGCAAACTCCTGCTTATCACGTGGGTTATGTTCCAAGAGCTCCCACATTTTGTGAAAAAACATGAATATAAGATATGGTAAAAAAAAAAAAGAGTCTATTTTTATAGTGTAAACCCAAAATATGCCCCAAAATATGCTCCCAAAACACTTTAATTTCATTTTAAACTCAGCTTAATATTTCACTCTTAAATAAAATATAAAGGTAAACTCGTATCCATACTTACAGTGTGTACTGAACTCCCGCAGTGCTAGAATGTAAATACCAATGTTACCGCTGTTTAGCCTTTACTTTAATTCATGCCTGGCATTTTCTTTGGTATGTGCTGTCATTTTCTTTGGTGTAAGCAGGAAAAATACAGTAAGAAATTAATTTAATTTAAGGTAATAAAAATACTGGGCTTAAAGAAGAACAAAACAAAAAACACAAGAACAATCAGAGAAACACTTGAGATCCACACAAGATGCATCATAGGGCAGCAGCCATTCAGCAGCAAGGAAAAATAAATAGTGTCTTCGGATTGGCTACTTTCAAACCTTCCACATCCCGAGTACAGCGGTATTTTACTGTGCTTTGTGTTCTCTGGACAGTCCCAAAAAATAGTTATATTTTACACGGAAATATAGCTGAATTTGCCTTAATATTTATGTAAAAAAAATAAGTCAATTATATTTTTCTTAATTATTTTGCCCTGAAATGCATGAAAAATTATATTTTGCCACAAAACGAGCTGTGACGCCCAAGCCTCCACCGCTACGCCCTCTTGTCGGGTTGTTTATGTTTGGGCACAGCATTGAGCAACGGAGACTCATTCTGTTCAGGTGTCTGATTGCCTTGCTAAACAACCCAGCATGAGGACTAGGGGTGTGGTGGACAAGGCCCAGACTTCAAGCAAAAACAAAGAGCAAACAACAATTTTTAGTTTGGGTCTCAGAAAAAAAGAGACTGAAATCTGACTGCTGAACTGTATATATGCAGGAGTTTACTGCAATGCATTTTCATATTGCTTTTAAATGGCTGTTTTTGGGGTCCAAGGATGATTTTTTCGCTTGTCCTTCTGTGGTGTTAAGTTGTGCAATTGTGAAAGTTGCATGTGGAGTTAATTAAAATCTTTTTTTGTTTCCAGACCCCTGCACATCCTGGTGTGTAACGCAGCAGTGTGTACGCAACCATGGCGTCTAACGGAGGATGGGCTTGAATCCACTTTCCAGATCTGTCACCTAGGCCACTTCTACCTGGTGCAGCTGCTGCAGGACGTGCTTCGGCGGTCAGCTCCTGCGCGCGTGGTGGTTGTGTCCTCCGAGTCACACAGGTCAGCACGGCTACAGCTACAGCTTCTCCTGCTCCGTCTGCAGAGAACCACACAGGCCTCCTGCTGCTGAGTGTTCGGCCCAGGCTTACAATGTTACACCTTACAGAGTTAAAATCACTTATAATATTAGAAAGATTTTTTATTTTACTTAGTGATAACAGATTTTATTATCAACTACATTTCGAAACGTATTTTACTGTTTTGTTTGGCATTTTAGGTATTTTAGAAACAAGAATAACTTATCAGATGATAAATGGAAAGTGTATAATTTATTGTTGAGGATGTCATTTATATTGTTCACCACTTTTATTGGCCATTTATGTGAGCGAACACATACAAGGACTTTGATTCCGGAAGATGGTGTCTCGCAAGTACAACAGTATAAAAACAGTATTAAAAGATGCAATGAACAATATACTCAGCAAATATAATATACAATAATATACAATCTGCAATATGAATACGTAATATGGATTTATACATATAAATATAAGATAAATGTTAACAAATGTATATAAGTATTTTTGTACATGTATGTTTATACTATTTATAAATATAAATATATGTATGAATATACATATGTATATATGTGTGTATAAATGAACAATACAATATAATAAACAATCTAAATCTTATATACAGAAAATACAATATTACAGAAGAATATACCAGAGTGTACATGAAGTGCATTTGCAATGTTTAGCAGTGAGACAGTTCAGCTGTTTAGGAGGGAGATGGCGAGGGGAAAGAATAAATATAAAGCATTTTAGATATTCTCTTGCAATGTATGTAAAACTGGAAACTGCAGTACTTCACAGTACTAGCATCATATCAGAGTAATGGAATGGTAGAGGATATAAGCTTATATGTTATTTAACACTGTTGTCATGGACATTTTGCCATTATGGATTCAAGCAAAATATCTTTATTTGCTTAGGTCCACAGTTTCAAAGTTTGGACACATATTACGTTATGTTTTTCTAGCAAAGTCTTGTCACATGTAGCTTTCTCACCCATGCAGCCGTGGTGAAGTAGGATATGAGCCATTGATCTTGGTCTGAGATTTGATGATGGTTGATTAAATTGGAGTAGAATGGCCATGATTGATTTGACCTACTGAAATGCTTCAGTGCTCAGGCAGTAGTATGAAGGTGTCTTTGGTGGGCTATGCGGTGACATACGGGGCTACAGAGGTGTTCCCCACCACTCATTTTTGGAGGAGCAGGGAGCGGAGTGCAACAATCAGGCACATGAAAATGAAGAGCTGATGGATGTGGGAAAAGGCTAGAATGTTATGATATCCTATGGCACAAAAGAATTCTAACAATCAAATAATCAATTCATTTAATAAAGATGTTGATTTGCACTAATGAAGCAGATCAGATTTGCAACCCCATGATAATGAATTTCTGTTTTCCAGAACCAGTTAAAAAGAATGAAAGTGGACATAAAAGGGAGATTTTTCTGTTTATTATGAGAAAATGAATTTTCCCATCTTGCACATCTTCCATTCTGTCTCACCTTGTCCAGAATCTTTCCTACCAATAATTCAGCCCCTCACCCCTCAGAGAAAGATTAGCACTGATTGAGATGACAAAGAAACACACACACACACACACACACACACACACACACACACACACACACACACACACACACACACTCATACTCTTAGTATGCTGTCTCACACTTTAAAAGTAAACTTTTATCCCAATTACAGGCAGTTACCCCTTCTCTTGCTTTTCTTGTTATTCATATCTTACTTCTCTCCTCTGCTCACTTTGAGCCACTAGCTATAATATGTGAGTTCAAAGGCTCGACCTTTGACTTGCTGGGAGATTATATTTTGTGAAGCTTTGGCACCAAGTAAGACCTTGACCAGGTCAGGCAAGTGTAGAAAGTAGAGAAAGGAGGATGAGGGACTGTGGAAATTGAGCTTTGGCAAAATAAAATGGTTTCACTTAAAAATGTTATCTCCCCTGTTACACTAAGGCTTACAGGGCTCAGTGACATTACAGACAGGTCCAGAACATTTCCACACCAGGCACAGTTCTAACTGGAGAAGATTGATAGTATGATAGAGAAAAACGTATCCCTCACACTCTTGCCCTCCAATTTATTCCCTATGAAATAACACTTTTCTACTTTATTACTATTACAGTTTATCAGATACATCATCTTTGTATGCATATTTATTTGCAGTTTTGTTTAGGTATACCTGCCATTGCATGTACTTTGTTGATTTACACTTAGTGTCTATAGACCATTTGTTGCTGCACAGTTTTTACTCCATACTGTTTTCCAGTGACACACCACTGGCTGTCCAGTATTGCTGTCCATCATCCAAATCATATCAAAGCAATCCATGTTACTGTGTGTGCATTAAGCACCGTGGAGTTGCTGTTTTTGAACACAACTGCTGTGTTGAAAATAATACATTTGCTATAAGTATCCAGAAACTGGAATCATTCTCTAAACTGGTTAGAGAATACATAACATCACAGGCGTAAATCCCGGGTAGGACCCCCCGCCTCCCCGCCCCATCCGAGGGATGTCCCTCCCAAAAAATTATTAAAAAAATCTCTATTATGAAAAATATATGTATGTATACTTAAAGTAATTGTGTAAGTAAAAAAAAAAACAAACGCAAAAAATGCATTTAGAAACAGTTGAGTTCCCCCTCCCATTCACAACAGTGGTTTGGCCCACTGCCTATCCCCCCTCCCCTTCCTCACAGTGGTTTGGCCCATGGCCGCTTTCTCATCTCTCATGTACCTTCTCTACACACACGAGTCAGGTTCACACACACGAGTCAGGCTCAATTAATGTGTAACTCCAGTAAGTAGGTTATTTTATTAACTTTAAATAAAGCGATTCTCTTTCATGTAGCGGATGCAGACTCATTCACAAAGTAGTTGCGGCAAAAATGCTGATTACTGATGTAATTTTCAATGAATCTGCTATATTAGCGATTAAAATATTACTTATCTATTTAACTTTAGCTTGTTTACAATAGCTTGTTGCATAGTGCATTGCAACTAACACGCCATGCATTGTTTTATTTGAGATGACTTGGCATAATGTTAACTTAACATTAACGACCACAATTAGCATAGTGTTTAGCTGTTCATTTACTAAATGAGCACTCTGTCACGTCTCCCTACTCATTCCCAAACAGAGCAGACAGACAGGAAGGTTTCCATAATTCGTGAAGACTTTATAACTAGAAACAAACAAAAGGCACGAGGGCCCACAGATACTGTTTAAACAAAGGCATCAAACTATAAAGAAACGATGATAACGGTGGACCGACACCCTAGTCCACCCCAAACAGAACTTCAGTAGAACATCCACAACTCAGTCCCACCAATCACCCAACCCAAGTAGTTCCCCTTAAACCACAACAGGTGATTTAAATGAAACTAAACATGCCCACACAATTAACCAGAACATAAAACCCAGGACGACCTCTAGTGGCCGTCCACCCGCATTACCCCCTGAGCCGTCACACACTACGTCCGAACTGACCTCACTGTATTTTTTTGTATAATCAGTTTCTATTCTGTTCTTAAGTGTCTTTTGTAATTTTAAAGAAAAAACATTTTTTAAATTCCTTGTTTTGACTTGTTTATAAGTATATTTTGACTGTATTATTTGTGTCCCCTTCAAAAATTGCTTATGAGAAATTTAAAATTTATTGTCCCCCCCTACTGTTAAATGAAATTTACGCCCATGCATAACATAAAAGATAAGCCAACTGTACACCTACAAGGTGCCCCACCAAAGTAGGTATGTCTTATTTAGAGGTCATTATGTGTAAAAATTCCAGCAATGCTGCATTTGTTACAGACACACCCCAAATGCAAGACTAACATGCCACTGTTAGTGACAGTACAAAGGACTATGATAGTCCCACTCCCTTGAGATATGTGGTACGGGTTGCTGATCATGCAGCAAGAGATTAGTTATTTTCTTGTGCCTGTACCGTGTGTATCCGATATGGTAGGTGTACTTGTAAAAACTGCAAGCGTTTTAGATAAACTGGAAACACTGTATCCAAAAGCAATCAGTGATCGAATTTACATGTATGAAACAAGTATGTTTAAAGCAGTGGGTAGGGTTGGACTAGGACAAAACCAGCCTGCAGATTTATCTGAGCTGTAATAAAAGCAAATACACCAGTGTGATTGGATGTAAATGAAAATGTGATTGGCTATAATGAAGTAAACGTTGTAAATGTTGTGTATTGGTGAAGGAGATGGGCGAGCGCTGGAGCAATCACTCCCTGGGATGAAGAATTTTTTACAGTACAGCGTGTCTTGAGACTTTAAGGACTCACATGCACACGCACACACTTCATTGTGTTGTCAAACATCTGGCGTTTAACAGCTCAGTTGGAGCCAATTAAAGAACATCATGTCACAGCTTTGATTTGCATTAAACGAAGGTGGGGTGTAGCTGGGCTGGAAGCACATGCCTTAGCTCCAGCTCTTCATTAAAGCAATGGTCAGAACAGTGAGTAAATAAACATTTTCAGCGAAAAGCCCCTGCTATTGTCAATCCCTTTGGCTTTAAGATCTGTGATAAAATTACTCCTCTGGGTTAAGCAGCATGCTGTAAACTTAGAATTTGATAGAGACAAATGCCTGGCCCTGGATTGTACTTGGACAAATTTTTAAGTGTGGCCTTAAAACAGTGGTCTGTTAATGCTACAGCTGCCTCTTACTGTGTAGAACAAATACAGTGTATATTAATATTTAACCTGAAGAATTATTGCCCTTTTGTGTTTCCTATGTTGGATATGAGTTTGGGCTAGCAAAGTTTCACTATAAAAACACTCCTTTACTTTGGTAAAATGACTGTCGTTCTCAGCTTTAATTTGCATACCTGCCTGCAGTGGCTACTTTCCAAAAGCTCAGTTCCACTTTTTCAAATAAAAAAAAGTGGAACTGAGCAGAGAGTAGAACCCCTGCTTGGCAAATTGTCATTAGCCACCTACTCACGGATCTCTGCTTTAGCAAACAGTAATGCTATTTGACTAGTTTACCAAATTATTCGCTTTAGTCACCAGCATATACCACTGTGGTGATGTCAGGTGTCAATTTTCTCACTTGGAAATTGAACTCAATGGCTGATTAAATTATTCTTATAAGTAGGGAAGCTGTGGATTGTATATAATACACTTTCTAGAAACATTGTGTTACAAATGAATAGGATTTCAACTAGTTATATTGACCATTATTGATACTTAGTCAGTGTCCAGGCTTTAATCTTTCTGCCTCGTCTGTGCTGCTCTAGGTTCACAGACCTGGTGGACTCATGTGGTAAAGTGGACCTGGCTCTGCTCTCACCGCCCCAGAAAGAGTACTGGTCCATGCTGGCCTACAACAGGGCCAAACTTTGCAACGTCTTGTTCTCCAACGAGCTGCACCGCCGTCTTTCTCCCCAGGGGGTCACGTCCAATGCAGTGCATCCAGGAAACATGATGTATACGTCCATCCATCGCAGTTGGTGGCTCATGACTTTCCTCTTTTCACTGGCACGTCCGTTCACCAAGTCCATGGTAAGCACAAACTGAGTCTCAACATTTCTGCTGAGAGAGCCTCTGTCTGACAAAGGAAGGGGTATTAGTGGTTTGTCATTGTGTATCATAAAGGGTAATGTGGGCATTTGGCTGATGCTCTTAACCATAGTGACTTACAATCATTAGTTACAGGGACAGTACCCCTGGAGCAACTGAGGGTTAAGTCTCTTGCTCAAGAACACTCTAGCAGTAAGTGGGGGTTCAAATCTGCAACTTTATGGTCATTGGGTTTACAGGCGAGTAACGCCCATCATATATGGTCAACATGTTATTTTTGTGTTCCCCCTATTTTAAAAAAAAAAAAAGGTGGTAGATCCTCCAAACAACTGGTATGGGTGCAGATAAGTATAATTTTTCAGAATTATAAAAAACATTTAAACACTAAACATATAAAAATATTTCAGTATGTAAACAGTTTACTAAAAAATGTATCTTCTTTATCTTCAAGAAGTGCAGTTGTGCTTGACAGTTCATTTACAGTCATTTAATTTGCATCAGGAGAGTTCATGAGAGAGTGCTTTACAGATCATACTGGGCCAAATATTAATTTAGATGTATTTCTAAAGTAATGTATTAGAATCAAGTAACAGTTCCATAAAATATTCCATAAAATATGGAATATTTTATATATATAAAACACGTGAATGGAGATAAGATCACTTCTCAAGATCAAATTGACCATTACTTGCTTATTGCTCAACTGATTTGCACCAAAATTGTTTTGTTAAAAATATCACACATTTCTGTAAGAAAAACAAGTTTAACCATAAACTGTAATTTTGACATATATGTACATATGGGATGTACTGATATATACAGAATATACTGATATCTAGGGAATATGGAATCTTTTTTTGGAAATGAGATTCTAGCACAGCTTTTCAGTCATAAACTTTTTATTTGCACCATTGAAGAATGATACTACTAAGCTTTACACGTGCTGTGGTAGGATCAATAGTGTCACAAACCAGTAAACGCATGTGTAAAGGACTTGTGAGTTTCATGTACATAAAATTGTATGTCAGATAAAAGCCACAAAACACAACGAGATGACCTAATGTAATCTGATTTCAGCTGACTAATGGATGGCTGACATGCTCAACAACACTGTGTATATAAACATAACTATATTTTAATGCCTGTCAGATTAATGTGCTATGTTCTTTCTGTACTGAATCTTTCCCAACCTCCTGATTGATGTCCTTTAAATAGTATAATTTAGTATGCGATCTTTCTTAAATTGCTGGACTGTAGTTATACTGTAGTTATATTAAATGTAGTTTGGCTAGAGTATTGATATATACACAATTGGGGCACAATGGGGGCACCGTTAATGCTCTTATTTGTCACTCAGGGTGGGAATCAAACCCCACTCTCCTACTTCAAAGGCCACATTCAGCTGTCCTCTGCTTCACACTACCATGTCACGCTGTTACGTCCGTGCCTGGATATGTATAGGGTGTGTGGTTGTCATGGATATCTTTGTGTCGTATTTTTCTGTTCTTAAGATATATAGGTATAATTGTTCACTCTTGGTCTTCAAAGGAAATGCTACTCAGAAATCTTTTATTCATTTGTCTGGTTTGCTGTGAGCAGAAAAACACAGTTAGAACTGCCACATACCTTCTATGGTATACTACAGTGCATTTCTTATACAGCAGTAAGTGTGATCTCAGAGGTGTATCTTTGGACCTTCTCAGTGCGCAGGCATGCCTACATCCATGTGTGTCTTTGTATGCCCGTGTGTGCGTGTGCAGCTGTCAGGCTTAAATAGCCTAGTATGGCATAAATCAGACGAGCAGCTCTTCCTGCACACCACTCTCAGCCGTTTTAGCCAGAAGCTGGAAGTCACACACACTTACAGAGACAAACTATAAAACTCAACATCCTCATAAATCATAAGCCATATCTGTAGCTGATACGCTTGTGGCCCTTTCTTCTTGTCATCGTTTGCTTTAGGCCACACATTGCATTTGATGTATGCTTTGTTTTAAATATGACGACTTTGTGCATTACATTCTTCTCCCCCTTTTTCATCAGTTTTTGTGTGCATATCAAAAGGAAAATTTGATAAAGTGTTCAGCTGTATTCCAACAAAGCTCATCTGAGCTGATTATATTTTAAAGAGATGTAATGGATGGTATGAATTTGTGATGGCTTTCTGCATATCACTGAGCATAATTCATAAGCAGCCTGCCAATACCTGACTTTTCATTCATATTTTATATAGAAGGTATTAGGTTGGAGGTGCATAAGCATTGTAATTGTTAGATAATGTGTACATTAGCTTTCCATTCTAGATGTACTGAAAACATTTCCTTTTGCTGTGCAAAAGTCTTGAGCCACCCCTCATCACTTCATATTTTGTTTCCAAGGATCCAGACTTCCTAGTATTTTTAATGTAGTCTTGAGGAGCAGTTCTCCGGGCTTCCTGACTGTCAAAGACTCTTTCAGTCCTGTCCCTGGCTAGTTTCAGAGAAACGTTTTGTTTTTTTAAGCCACACAGTGACCTACGTATGAATCATTTATGCGAAGCAAAGCCATGTCACTTAAGGCCTAAACCAGGAGCTGATGATTCCAGATGATTCCAGGCGGTGATCAGCATACTTGTGGTGCTGAATGCTGAGTGGTTGGAACACTTTTACTTAGGCACCTTGTATCTTTAGGCACTTTGCAGGTGACAAATAAAATCTATACTTTTACACAATATTGTATAAATGCGTGTAAAGTGTATAAAGGCACACTGGGATTTCTTTACAATCTGTAACACAAGAAAACAAAAGCATCATTAGTAATTAGCATCTTTTGCTGACAGTGCTGTTTATTTCTCTGTGATTATGGTCCAGTCCCTAAAGCTGAACATTTGCTCTTTGCTTAGTCCTCTTAGAGATAAGCTGTTTAAGGTATCTCTCTTGCTCTTTCTCTCTCTCTCGCTCTTTCTCTATTGCCCTGCCCTGACTGTAATAGCACAGAGCGTAATATAAAACCCTGATATTATTTTATTTATTGGTTACGGTGATATGAAGATGGTATCGTTTTAATTGCTTGCAAATGCGTCTTTGATCCTGGGAGACTGCTGAAGGTTGCAAACATAAGCATAATGCTGCCAGGAAGAGGCTCAAAACAATATTAGACTTGAGTACAACACAACACGGATAAAACATGGTCTAAAATGGGCTGTGGAAGATTTATAATTGTACCAGTGTAGAGAACATAGTGAACAGTAGGCTCCAATGTTAAATGCAGTGTTCGCAAAGAAGCCAGAGTTTGGGTCCAAAAGCACAGCATTACAGATGAAATAGTAAAAAAAAAAGTAGCTCACTTTACTGGCTGCTTTCCTTCCCTCCATGCACTTTAAATGTGTTTATGTTTTCTAGCTGAATGCTCTATGTGACAAACAGGTCCAGGATGTAGTGTCTGGAGTATTTTATCTGTAAAGTGACTGTAGGTGAGCATTGGTGTAGAGAGTGCCTAAAGATATACACTAAAGCTGTGAAATTGTTGCTTCTGAGAAAATCTAGAAATTGAAGTACTTGAATATTTATTTTATTATATCTGCAGATCACATATATATAGTGTTATTGTTAATGTGCTTCTTGGTTTTAACTTGTTTTAAGTAAAATGATAACAGCTACAGCTAATAGGGAATTCTGCCAGGGATATAGCTAAGTGGTAGAGTATTTAACTGCAGATCAAGAGGTACTCGGTTGTAGAAGAAGGTTGTAGCCTAGTGGGTAAAACACTTGCCTGTGAACCTGATGAACGCAAAGTCTACTTCTACTCTTCACTTCTAAGTTATAGAATGTACTGTGCTTCTAGGGATTGATAAAGCCATTGAAATGTTTTTGTATCCATCTTCTGACTTCCATCCACAACTTTAGCCCTCAGTTCTTTTGACAGTACTTACCCAGAGTTTATTGCTATCATACACTTCACTTGGATGTTCTAAGTTGTTCTGAGTACATCTATATTCCCAAAAAGTCTATTAGGCAGCTCCAGCTGTTTCAAAATGCTGATTCTGCCAGCTGACTAAAGAAAGCACAATACTCCTATTCTAAGGTCCTTGCACTGGCTTCCAGTTCTGTACAGAACTGATTTCAAAGCATTACTCATTGTGTACATGTAACTCAATGGATTGGGTCTCTTATACATCTCTGATAGGCTTGAAGTATATATTCCTGGTAGGTCTTTTAGATCTGCAGGAGCTGAAATGCTAGTGGTGAGACGATCCGAAACTAAACATGGTGAAATGGTTTTTAGTCAGTATGCAGCTCGCTGTTGGAACAAACTGCCCATCAGTATCAGATCTGCACCAACTGTAGCTTTATAAAGCTGCTAAAAATTGCACTTTTAAATATTTGCACTTTTATTGCACTTCTAATTTACTTTTATGTATTCTTTTACTTATTTTATCTTTCCTATTCTATTACATTCTATTCTATTTTAGTTTTATTTTATGTATTTTATCTGTAGAGTGACTGTAGGTGAACATTGGTGCAGAGAGTGCCTGAAAAGCTAGAGTAAAGCTATGAAATTATTGCTTCTGAAAAAATCTAGAAACTGAAGTACTTTTGTGTATGATAATGTCCTATATAAATAAATAACCTGAAGTTGAACTTGAGTCAGTTTTTAAAATGTCAGTTTTTGAAGGGGGTGATACAATACATATTCAACATAACAATAACCATATATATAATACAATAACAATGTTTGTTGATGTTGTGTTATTATTTTGTACTTTTGTATCTAATTGTCTTATCAGTCTTGCATGGCTGTCAAATTCTGATTCAAGGTCAAATGTTTGGCTAAAGGATAAAATATGTTTACTGCTGTGTGTCCATGTGTGCAATGCATGTCCCATTTGACAGCCGTAACCTTTGTGTTTGTGTCGTCAGACAGCTGTTTTAGCATGTTTGGCATGACATTTCTGAAACGTCTGGCTATGGTGGCACAAGTCTAATGGCTGCTGGATGCATTTGGGGAGAGGGCTGATGGTAAAGGGGGACATTTGGATGCACTGTGATCCAATAATCTCCTCCCCCCACCTTAAGGCTTGCATCATTGGGAGATTGCCCCATGACTCACTATGTGCTTTCAGCATTTTCGGGCAATTATTTTCCCTGGTATTCCGCCTCAGGCTCGTAGCTACCTTTTTACATATGCACGGCCTGAACTTTTGACCACGGCCCAATAGTCGTATATTAGCTGGCGGTTTGCTCTAAAAGGGAGACTTTAACAAGTTCCTCTGTGCATTGGCACTTGTCTTGCCACTTGCCTGCAAGATAATTTAACCAGGCTGCTCAGGGACTGGTTCTACAGCTTCCTTATGGGAGCTTAAATCTCTCCCTGCTCTCTCTAAGTCTCTCTTTCTCTCTCTCTGTGTGGAGAGGGAGAGAGAGAGGGAGAGAGAGAGGGAGAGAGAGAGGGAGAGAGAGAGGGAGAGAGAGAGGGAGAGAGAGAGGGAGAGAGAGGGGGAGAGAGAGAGAGAGGGGGGGGGGAGGGAGGTGATGGTGGAGACTACAGTGATGGATTTCTCTTCATGCCCAGCTAACGAGGGCTCTGCTTCTATTAGCATTCCAAAGCACAGAGGCGTTCCCCATTCTCTCTCTCGCTCTCTCTCTCTCCCCCTTGTTCTGTCTCTTCTGTCTTCTTTTTTTTAATGAAGTGTCGTCACCCCGCGAGTCTGGGAATTGTCCCTCTGCTGCCTGTGCCGCTGTGAGCCGTGCTTTGCGTGTTTTCCCCCGGTAAGCGGGTGTAAGGTCAGGTGTTGTTATCTGGTGTTCTGGTGGGTGTGTAGGTGCGGAGTGGCTGACAGGTGCTCACTGGAGCGGAGAGGAGAGGAGCAGGGGTCTGCGCCTGGGTCTCCCTCTGCTGAAGTACTGCCCAATCTGCTGCCAGCAGCCCTAATACACTCGTAATTGGTGATTAGGACCTTTAGTAGGAGAAGGGAGTGCTTCATGCGCTCTGCTCATACAACTACAGCTTTTTCTTCTGTCATTGTGTGTGTGTGTGTGTGTGTGGGGGGGGGGGGGGTGTGTGTGTGTGGGGGGGTGTTGCTGGGGGTGAGTACCCCTTCTACCCAAAAACACTAAACCTGTTGATCTAAAACTAGATTTCAAATTGTGACTGTATTTAATTAATCCTTCAGAAAATCCTTGTTAATTACGTTTTGGGTTAGTGCAAATGCTTGTTTCAGATGAGATAATGGACAGAATTAGCACAACACTAAGAGTGTTGAGTGATCAAATGCCAGATCTGACAGACCAGTGTTTTGAAGCTGGTTAATGTTAACTGCTCCTTTTGTGTATTATAATCATACCAGGTTTGTGAACATTAGAGACAGAGAAAAAGAGAGAGAGAACAAGCAGGAGATGTTGTGAACTCTATGTGTATGGGAGTATGTATTGTCTTGTTCTCAGGCTGCCTTCTCCTAGCACTGAACACTCTAATCTCCTAACCTGGTTGCTCAGCAGTATGTAGAAGCAATATTACAATTTGGGTTCTCTCTGTCTCTCTCTCTCTGTCTCTTTCTCTCTGTTTCTCTCTCTCCCCCCTCTCTCTATCTCTCTTTCTCTTTCTCTCTCTCTCTCCATCTGTCTCTCTGTCTTTCTGTCTCACTCTCTGTTTTCCTTGCTGCCTATTAAGACTCTTGAAGACAATCTGAGGCCTAAAAGGCAACAATCCCATTTGCTTGCATTGACATGTGTGTCCCAGCACAATCCTATTACCAGGATTATTGTCTACCAAGATATAGGCTACCATTTCATTAAAATAAAGTGCACACATACACACACTCTCTCCCTGTCCCTTTCTCTATCTCTTTCACTTACATAGGCACAGCCACTCATCTGAGCGTGTGGCTCATTGCACTGAGGGAAACTGAGTAAACGGTTTATTGTAGATCAGTTGATGTGGCCGCAAGCGTGTCCGAATCAATAAGGAGCCAATCAGAGGCTGGCAGGCAGCTTTCAAGCCGGACCAGGGGCTGTCATGTTGCTCCATTTGACCCCCAGTCAAAGTCACACAACAGCCCATCCATCTGAGAAAGCAGGCCTAATGCTATCTTCATCAGACGAGTCTGGCTTGCCTAACTGATTCTGCGTGAATGTAAGTTGGCTTGCCGGGGATTTGTCTGAGGTGGCCTGAGCTGTAGAGTAATGTAGTTTTACTGGTTTTCCGTCTGAAAAATTAATAACGGAGGGTAACCAGGTAGTACTACGGTCATCTAATCATATTCATGTTTTGGACGTGTGATTTGTTCTTACTCTATATTTGTGCTATTGTGTATTGATCTTTAGTAGCAGTCAAGACAGTAGCATGTTAATACACACTGTTGATTAATTAATTCATTTATTTCATTTCCATTAGGGCTGTCAATAAAAAGTACATTTACTAAGCTATAATAAAAAGCACATATTTAGTTTGAATTTTAATGATGCTTTGTATTTAATTGATATTGCATTTGCTGCAGTTACTTATTTATTTTCTTGAAAAATGTGTTGAATTTTAATATATTTAAATGTTCAGCAACCACCAAGAGAAAAATTCAAATTTCCCAACTGACAACCCTTATTTCCAGCATTATTTTAATAGTGTCAAGTTTTGCATTTTGCAATAGTGTCAGTAGTATTGCATTTTAATCAAATATACGCATTAGTGTATAACAAAACCCTGTCTTGCATTATAGAAAGGGCTTATTTATAGAAAACACCTCCCCTCATTTCATGCCCAAATCCTGCCAAAATTTCCTCTGCTACTCTTTCCACAGCTGGGCAGTCAATGTGTGTGACCCCCTCCCTCCACTTCAAAATAAGACCAGCTGCCCAACTCTGAGTGTTGTGACACTGCAATGATGGACTATTTTTTGAATTGATTTCAAAACTGTATGTAAGCGAGCGATCTTCCACCCTAGATTACCTATTGATTTTTAATATGAAAAGCTCATTATACAAGCAGTAACTGCAACACAAAAAGCTAGCCAACCTTTGCATAAATCCTTTAATTGAATTCCCAGAGCCTGTGGTTCTACATTTTTTAATTAAATCCATTTCTTTCTCTTTTTTTTCCTTGTAAGTGTTGGTGTTTAATTTGCATGCTGTGAAGTGGGTCCTGTCCTAGATAAAGTGCCATTGATCCTTATTAAAGCTCACCTCTGGGCCTGCTGAAAACCAACTGGGAAAATTAAATGTGTTCATGGTGCATACACTTATTCCCTGCATGATCGGATTAGAGAGAGAGAGAGAGGAGGAAAATGAAGAGAGTGAAGATGGAGAGGGAGAGAAAGGCGGAGGAAGAGAGAGATGAAAAGATTGAGAGGAAAAGGGAGAGAATTATTATTGATTTGGCAAATATTATTATATTATTTTTCACTAGCCATAGCGAGGATACATAGTTTGCTTGAAATGAAATGCTTACGCAGTTTCATCACAAACGCGGCTATATGTTTTTCTCATTGATCATCCAGCAAGTTATAACCATCTTTATGAATGGTGCTATTCATTTTTCTAATTGGCTGTGTGCTCTGGATATGGGCAGGAGTATTCCAGGCTGTGTGTGTGTGTGTGTGTGTGTGTGTGTGTGTGTGTGTGTGTGTGTGTGTGTGTGTGTGTGTGTGTGT
>JBBJLR010000133.1:11171600-11182056 GCA_037577145.1 Brachypetersius gabonensis
AGCCCATTGGAATTAATGGAGTCGGTACTTCAAGGCTCTGAAGTACTGATAGTGTCCGTCTGAATTCTGTCAAGATTCTCAGATGGCGATGCTGTGGCAACCAAAGATGATGTATAGAACCAGGTAGCTACTTAAAAAAGCATTTACATTTTATGTCATGCTAAGAGTGCTGTGTGATATTCTACTGGTTTAGCAGGGTGAAATACATCTTCTAGAAAACAAGAGACTGTCAGAAACCACATATGCAAGTCCAGTTTAAAGGATTAAGCATTAAGCAACAGTTAGTAATCATTCCATCATTTCACTCATTTTTACTTCTCTTTGTATGCTACCCATGCGAATACCTTACACACCCACACACACATGTATGTGCACATGAGACTCCTCCTCCCATATCCCTTGTTATTCTAGTTTAGTACAGCAATCAAGCAGAGCTTGCCAATAAAGTTTATTGTACAGCGCTAAGTGTCAATATCTCCAGCACCCCTGGTCCAGGGTGGCAGTAATTAAAATGCCACAGAGAGCCGGGGACAGGCATGAAAATTTGATGGCAAATTGATTTCTGGTTCATCTTGAAATTTGTCCTCAGCTGGACTCAATACTCGTGGCTTGCTTGCGATGGCTTTTGTCAAGAGAGACTGTCAACGATAGGGCACAAGGACTGTGGACTGCATGATAAACACCACGCATGAAAAGACATACACACACACACACACACACACACACACACACACACACACACACACACACACACACTCTATCTGCACCTCTCTCCACAAAGATCAGCATTATTGTCATGTTATCTTCTGATCAAACCGCATAATTCACCCACTTTCCCAGAGAATCTATAAAATTTTATTCACTCCAGTTTCTAATTGAACAGAAACTGGAACAGAAATTTTTATACAGGCCAGTTTTTCTGATGTTGTGTATAGCATGGCATGTTCCTAGATGTCATGTCTGTGTCCGTTAGGGTTGAATGTGTGTGTTAATGGCTTTGGGGGTGCATTATGTTGGTGAAAATAAAGGGTATTCCCATACACATTTCCAATCTCTTTTTTGTCTTTGTCTATCACTAATTCCTAATTACAACTTCAGTAGTGCTGTCTGGTGTAGTAGCTGAGTGAAAAACAAAAAGCCTAAATAAAACCATCAATGCTCTGTATCCACTCTGTCTAGCTTTAACAAAGACAGAGAGGATGGAAAACTTTCATAAGATTCAAAGGAGTTTCATTAAAAAAAATACAACAAATAAAAAAAGCAGCATAATCATAGGTTTTACTGGAATTAGACTGGAATTCTTCTGCTTTTGGTGACTGTACTGCAGAGTTTTATATATGTGTCCAGTTTCTCCTGAGAAAAACTTTCATTTGTAAGGAACACGGCATTCTTTTACACTAATTGTTTCATTTTCACATACTTCTCTGTGTGTGTGAGTGTGAGTGAGTGCGTGTGTCCATCAAGAAATGTGGGATCCCCAACATTTCTTTCTCAGCCCCTCCCCATCTTGTAGGGGAGCAATATTCTCCTCGTGTTTCTCTTATTTATATAAGCGTGTTAATAATAAAAGTGCTTTTTTTAGGTAGCAGCGAAAGGAAATGAAAACATTCTGCGGCAGAGAGGCGTTCTGCCTCCACGCGGGTGGCCCGCGCGCCTCAATTTGCCGTAAAACACAAAACAATTTGAAATTACAATGGGGAGAGATTAAGATGAGATTAAATGGTAGGGCGAGGCGCTTGATGGCAGAGGGAGATAGTGCATATTCATTATGACAGGATTGGGACGCGGGGGGAGGAGGAGCGGGACGGGCGCAGCGGCGGAAAGCAGATGGCATTGTAATTTAACGGGGATGTTTCCCAACCACGAGAACAAGGCAGCACGTCACGAGTGAAGGATGCCTAGCGTTTTAAAAGAAATCAATTGCAAGCAGGACAGAGACGTGGTGCATACAGTAATTGAATATTACTGGTGAGTTGAATGTAAAAAGCCCCCATCTGTATGTTTTCGTTTAAAAGTTTAGAATCACCATTCAAAAGTTTGGAAACAATGTTTGAAGAAAACATTTTGCAAATGTGTATTTCTGTGATTTATAAGAAGGTATAAAAAAACATATTCTTTGTCAAAAATGTCTTTTTAAAAGTGATTATCAAATGTTGACTTGACAAAAAGTGAGAGTAAACATATAATCCTGCTAAATGTCTCATCATTAATACATTCTTTGTCCTAAATTATTTGATTACTGAATGAAACATTTAAACAAACATGATAGGGTGTAGTTTAGAATATTTAAGTCTACGTTTTATACATTTTTGTTGTGCAGAAATAAACAAAAGTTGTTAATATAACACTGATTCTAAGCATGGTAGTGTACATGTGGCACTGGCATCTGTGGAAGATTAAAGGGCAGTTACCTGATCAGGGGATAAGAAGCCTACATGGGAAAGGACATTTTGTGTGGTTGTGTCTGTCTGTCTGAGCCTGTATTCAACACAAGCTGTCGTGAGTACATGTAGATTCACAAGAAAATGTTCTGCTTTCTCCACAATTCAACATTTTTTGAAAAGCTAAAAACAGTGAGACTGGCTATGTGAGAGTGTGTGTGTGTGTTTGTGCACAATCTTTCATGTGTGCATGTGACACAGCCTAGACTTTGTCTGAGCTGTGTGACAATCAATAATTACAACTTTTAATCAATGATATTTAAAATAAGCATTGATCAGGCTTACAAGGTTACACAGGTCTATTGCTTTATATAAAGCCAAGTTACACCATGAAGGTCTGGAATAAAGTATCCACATCTCAATGAGGTTTTCTGATGTTTGCTATGTACAGCATGGCATCGGTACTTGATGAATACTATCCTGTCACTTCACAACATTTTTTCTTAAATACAAATGTTCTTCTGTCTGTTTTCAACACAGTGCTGCTTTTGACTCCCGGGCCTTTCTTTTTGTTCTGTGCCTTTATAATTTATACCTAAATGTGAATAAACTGTTCAAAACTCTTACAGATCCTCACACAAGTGCCCATCCATTGACTTACATCCCCTGTATGTGTGTGTGTGTGTGTGTGTGTGCATGCGTGTGTGTGAAATAAAGAGAGCTAGAGAGAAATGTTGCGGAACGCTGTAGACTGTAGATTAGTCTCTGTCTGATTTACTGTTGGTCCCATGCACAAGCCTCAGAGTCCCTCTCTGCATCTGTCTCCATTTCCTAATGGTGTTTCAACAGCCACAGCATAAGAGCCACTTTTTCATTTTAATGGCAGCACAAACACCCATGCCCTGCGATAGCTCCTGCTGCGGTCAAAGCCACAGACATGGCCAAAACAACACTTTAAAAACAGACAATTATGTTGGACCATGAGAAATATGTGAGCAGGACAACTTAAAGTGCAGATAAAACAGTAACAAAAACAGGTTTGCGGCAACCAGTGTTCAACATGTCAAGAAATATTTATTTGTTTATCGGGGAGATTAGATTTATGAGATTTTATATCACTTATTGGATATTACATCAGAAACTGTACTCTTCCATGTTCTGATCATACTGTAACTTACTCTGTCAAATCATTTTTCATGATTTGCTATTTTCATGAATAACAATAATAAGGAATCACTCTCCTAATTACAGATAAAGTTTAAGTTTCAAATCGAGCCGTGTGCTGCCCATTGCTCTTTGTCTGTGGGGAGACCGGTAGAGTGAATCAGAGGGGCGGTCAGCAGGGGTCACTCTCTCTCTCTTTTAAGGAAAAATGTGTTGACTTAGATGGTTGACCTTTAGCTGTACAGTAATGCTCTCCTCCAAGCATCTTGAACCACTTGGCTACGTAAACCTTGTTTAATTAGGAAAAGACATTCACAGCATGCATCATTCCAGACTTCCAAAGAGTAAGACATAAATTCACAGATCATTCACAGAACAGAGAATATTTTTGTCAGGAGAAAAACATTAATTTATAAATGTTTTCTTTTCTCAGTGTTATAGAATTATAAATAGTATACTTTAATTGTAGAGTGTAACTTGTTTAAAGAGGAAGATTTTGGGTGAAACTGCAGTACTGCTTACAATTCTCTATTGCATATAGAGAATATACATCTTGCACACATGTCTTTTTTTAAATCCTATTAACACAACTCTGCTCTGAGGTTTAACTTAACTATTTCTTCAGTGTCTTGCCTCCTTCTCCCTCTCTCTCTCTCTCTCCCTCTCTCTCTCTCTCTCTTTCTCTCTCTCTGTGTGTTTGTGTCTCTGTCTCTTTTTAATTGGTGAATGATCCACACAGAAGGAGTGCTGAACAGAGACACAAGTGAACTCTGCTCTCCTTTTCTCTCCCCTCTACTCTGCTTGTCTATGGTCTCCGCGGTAACCTTGAGTGAGGGACTTGACTGGTCTCATTTGGGTGCTCCATCAAGTGCAGCCTCATTTATTGTGCTTAAGAGAGAAAGAAGAGGAGAAAATTACTGAGAAATACATGACTTTTCATTGAAAGCACAGATCCGTTTCCTTCTCTAGTACTGTCGTGGCCAGTGTGTGATTCCAATTTATTTATAATAGGATTCAAATGAGCATTTTGATGTGTTAATCATATACCAGTCAGCCATAACATGAAAACTACCTGCCTAATATTGTGTAGGTCCCCCACATGCCACCAATCAGCTCTGAGACATGGCGCAGACTCCATAAGACCTCAAGAAAGTGGCATCTGCCCCCAAGACATTGGCAGCAGAGTTATGAGCTTGTGAGTTATGAGCTGGAGCCTCAATAGATTAGACCAGTTTGTTCTGCACATCCCCAAGATGCTCAATTGTATTGAGATCTGGAGAATTTGGAGGCCAACTCAACACCACATACTCTGTCATGGTCTTTAAACAATTCCTGAACAATTTTGCAGTGTGACAGGGTATATTATCTCGTTAAAAATGCACTGCACTGAAAATGCCATTGCCATGAATGGGGTGATTGTGGCCTAGTGGTGGGAAACTTGCCTCTGGACCAAGAGGTCATGGGTTCGAATCCTACCTTCAGGACACCACCACTGGGTCCCTGAGCAAGTTTAAGTCCCTTAACCCCAAGTTGCTCCAGACTGTCCCCTGTAGTTAAGTTATTGGAAGACGCTTTGGATCAAAGTGTCTGATAAATGCCGTAAATCTAAATGTAAATAAACGGGAATACTTGGTCTGCAACACCTTGCCTCTGACAGCCTACCTTGTATGTGGTGTGTGAATAAACACACACTAAGCTGTCCAAATAATGTAAAAAACACGATTCATCAGACCAGGCCACCTTCTGACATTGTCCCATAGTCCAATTTTGATGATCTCATGTTTTCGCCATGCACCATGGGTATTTTGACCACCTGTGGCTGTTTTCACATTTTTCTATCATAGCCAGCATTCGCTTTTCAACAATTTGTGCTAGAGTAGCTTCTGTATGATCAGAACAGATGACCTAGCCTTTGCTGAACGTGAAAATCAGTGAGTCTTGGGCACCCATGACCCTGTTGCCAGTTCACCAATTGTCCTTGCTTGAACCACTTTTAGTAGGGACATTTCTGAAATACCTGCCATTTTAGAGACGTCTAGCCTTTCTATTTGGCATCTTGTCAAAGATTCTCAGATCTTCACACTTAAAACACATAATAAACTTCCAGAATTTACTTTTAGAATTGCCAAATACAGTAATCCCCCGCTATTCGTGGGGATAACATTCCAAGAGCACCTGCGTATAATGAAAAACTGCGTTGTTGCGTTTTGGGGGGAAACAAAGGCTAAATGCCTATTTTTTTAGTGTAAACCCTAAATGTATGCAGACGAGACTGATGCAGCTCTGTCTACATAGTATTACATAGACTATATATTTTATTATTATTTTCGCTATTTTTCTCGTGGCAAAACACCATCTCACGCTACAATGGCAAGAACTCAACAGTTAATTTAATGTATCTATTATTTAACTTTCATTTTTGATTTCTGGATAACTCCTGTAAAGTGCCCCTGAGAGATGTGAAAGGCGCTTATAAATAAAATGTATTAATATTATTATTATTAACAACTACAACAATTATTATTATTATTATCAATAATAATAATAATAATAATAATAATAATAATAATAATAATAATAATTTAAAATATGCCCAAAATATGCTCCCAAAACATTTTAATTTCATTTAAAAAGTTTAATACATTACCCTTAACAAAAATATTAAAGTAAGCCCATACACACTGTACTGTAATTCATGCACGGGCATTTTCTTTGGTATAAACAGATAAATACAGTAATGAAATTTTTTGTAATAAAAATAAAGTAAAATGTAGGGGTGATCACCAATAATATTTACAGTTCAATAATTTACTGTTCATCAGTGACACGTCTTATTGTAGAGATGCAGATATTTGGAGGGCGACTGAGCTCAATACTGGATGGCCTTCACTTGGTGAATGGGTTAAATGCAGAGGAAGAATCGAACATTGTTCACACTGTTTCTGTGGTGTGGTGTGTCTATATGTGTGACTATAAGGGGCTGCTTTACTGTACTTTACTTTCTTTTACGTTCGTAAGCCTGCATTTGAACAAAATAAGACACATAAAATAACTTGGTTGACAAACCAAAAAAGTTACAAAAAAGAGTTGATTTGTGGAGAAAAAGTTGTTTGTGGAATACACATATCATTAGATTCTATGTGTAGCTTTGTTGGATACATCACATTTAGGACTGCTAAATCCCAACATATTCTGATCAGAGCGTTTTTAGATACATCTTAGATCTAAAGATATGTGGAATATTGTTTCATTGAATATTGTACCCACTTTAATCTAAAGAGTCACTGGTGTAATGGACAGAGGTGTGTGCAATAGCATGCACGCCTATCAGGATGTTTTGTCAAATTATCTTTCCTTAGCTTGTGTGAGTAAAGTGAGGCTTGTTTCACGCATACCATCTCACTAAGGCAGCACTATGATTTCTCGCCCTCATTGTCTTTTTTTTATACAGTATACTGTGGTTTCACTGTAAAGCAGTACACTGTGCTAAATCAGGTTCTACAGATTCTACAAACCAGTTTCCAAATCAGTTGTTTTATTTAACAAAAACATAATTTATAAAACATTTTGCGTTTTGTAACTCTTAGGAGTTTTCATACCTGTGATTGAAATATCATAACAAGCCTGAATGCCTGCCAGAAATTGTGCGTATAGGTTTAAGCAATATTAGTTTTGAATTGGTTAGTATTTTTAATTTTGTTTTTGTTTGGATGGTTTAATTAGTTTTTTGTTTGTTTATTTTTTTTGGTTTAATCTTTTATTTGACTGTTTTTCTGGTAAATATGCTTCATGCATATTTTACAAAAGCTGTGGGAACTGTTTGATATTGCAACACTATTCTTGACTGTTTGAAAAATCTTAGTATATTAATGAGTAAAAAAAAAAAATGTTTGTTTGCATTACAGTAACCCCCTGCTTTTCGCAGGGTTTACATTCCAAGAGCACCCGCGTATAGTGAAAAACCATGTTGTTGTGTTTTGGTTTAAAAAACATTTTATAGTGTAAACCCTAAATATGTCCCTAAATATGTTCCCAGAACACTTTAATGTCATTTTAAAAGTTTAATGCATTACCCTTAAAGAAAATGTAAAAGTAAACCCATATTCTAATTTGAATTCCCTGCCAAGATATGCAACTCGGAAAGTTGCACACAAAAGTATTGGGACACGGTGGCGAGGTGAACGATTTTCGGAGAATAAAAACCTGATCTACTCGGGTTAAAAACACAAATGAGGGCGTGTTGGAAAGGTCTTCTGGAGATCTATGGAACTGTGGAGTTTGAAGTGTCCGAGTGCGTTCCCACCAAGATATACAACTCGGAAGGTCGTGGGACAAAAGTTTTGGGACACAGCGGTGAGGTGAATGGGTCCCCTTGTGTGAAAATATCTAGAAAAAAATTATTTTTTGCCACAAAAAAGCAAAAAAAGCAGAGGATATTTGCAGTTTCCGCATTCTCAAAAAAAAATCCGGGTGTGACTGAATCCATGTAAAATTGGGGAATTACTGTATTCACACATGTCTGAAGCCAAACTTTATTGAAGAATAGAACTCATATGTTGCTAATGATTCTGTGTTCAGCAGATTTGTGTTCTAATCACACAAATATCCTGAACAGCAAGCTTACTGTTTTAGCTTAAAGAGACAAAACAAATTCTGCTTAAAAGCCTCTATAAAGAGGCAGTGAACATTTCAGACGTATGGTGAACTGCTCTGTAATTCAGAACAGAAGGGAAAAACTACGAAGAACTATGAGACAAGCACAACAGCAATACCCTGCATCTTTCTGTTCACATTTACACCTGTTCCTCTCTCTCCCTCTCTCTCTCTCTTTCTCTCTCTCCCTCTCTCTCTCTCACTCACTCACTCACTCTCTCTCCCTCTCCCTCTCCCTCTCTCTCCCTCTCCCTCTTTCTCTCTCTCTCTCTCTATGTCTCTCTCTCTCTCTCTCTTGTACCCCATATTGAAATTCCTGGTGGCCGCAAGCTTCCTCCCTTCCTAATCTGCTCATCAAGTCTTTTGGTTAAATCATGATGCATAGTCCCGGCCTGCACAGAGGAGCCCCATTAGTCATGAAGTGGCCGTTCGACGTATCTACTTTTTATCCATCTTTTAAATCAGTCCGTGCGGCTATTGGCAGTGGGCTGGGCAGCCTCCAAGTGCACTGATTGAAGTGGCATTGTTTGGGAGACAAGCCGCTCTGAATCAATAGGCAGTCTTACTAAATTACAGTTTGCATGAAAAATGAAGCCCTCCCCCTTTTTAAAGGCCGAAGAGGCGTGAGATGATCCCTGGAAGTGGTTCATCATTACACGCTCAACACACTCTCACTGTCCTTGTGAACGAATGAGAGTTCATTTTAAATGCTATTTCTGTCTAATTGCAATTATATGATATTAGCATGTGAAGATACCAAGTGCTCTTCTTATTCAGACTGATGTCTTTTGTTAAAGGCCTACTAAAAGTAGGAATAAGAAGAGTTGAATGCATTTCACGTACAGGTAAGTGTAATAAATAGCATATCTGAATTGCAGTTGATATAATAGAATGATGATTATTCTGAAAATTTTCTGAACAAAATGGTGGAGATGCCTACTGTCTACAGTAAGCAGCATGACAACTGGTCTATGACAACCTACACAGCAAAGAGTAATAAGTTTCAGTCAACACAGATATACCTTTTTGTATATGCAGGTGGTGTTCCAGAGCACAAAGATGTTTAAGCCTTAACTTTTTTTTTACTTTGGTCTCATTACACATGGTAAGAATGTGCTGATAGATTTAATTCATAAATATAACACACTCACTTTCTTTTCAGACTCCAAACCCACTAAACCATGTAATTGTTATACCTGTTCAGGTTCATGGCACTTGATTTTCTTTAAAACATTTACTCTGCACTACCTGTCTCCTTCACTGGTAGATGTCTAACCCTTAAACCTTCACCTCTAACCCTAACCTTTAACCTGACAGGGCATGGTCAGTCTCCCAGATGGTCAGGACTGTGTGCTGCAGAGCTGGTGTGACTGCAGGTCCACTGAGGTGGGGTTTAACGCCATATCTGTCCTGGGTTGGGTGACCTCTCCCCCAGCCCCTGTTCAGGCCCCTAACCCTGCACTATTAATCATCCCTCTCTCTCTTATTTACCCCTGCTTCATTTAGCGCTGCACCATGGTACCAAGAGGGTCAATTAGACCCTGTAAGCCCCCCATCTCAGCGTCCCTGAGACACAGCAGTGGCAATTAGGAAGTCTAATACCAGGCTTCTGACCAGAGGAGCGTACTGGAAACACACAAACACACAACACACAACTGACCTCGACCAGTCCGTATAAACTTTTTGTTCTTTCTTCATGTGACGCTGTGCATGTGGTGTGTATGGTAGATTACAAAGGGTATGTATGTAATGCATGTATATTACGTATGTGCTAGTATTGCAACAAATCCATGTGTATTTGTTAAGCTGCAATGTTATTTTTTTTAACAATTTGATGAAAGTTTTTTTTTTTTATATTGCATCAGTCAGAAATCCTATGAATTATCAAGTCTGAATATTTTCAAGTGTCAATTTTGTTTGGCCTCACTGACAAAACAGAGCTGTGTCAGTCTAATTTCATCCATTGTGTCAATTGCAGCAGTGGTTCATTGTCCGAATTTGTGTTGTTTGTTTTAGAGAATGTAGTTTGTGCGGGCCCATGTGAGATAGAGAGTGGTTGAGTATATGAATATGAGAGAGTGATGATCGAGGGAGCGAGGGAGGCACAGTGACTTTATTTACAGTAAAAGTGCTTCACTAATACAAGTGGCTCTTTCATAGCTGCTTTTATTCCATAAAGAGGCAGTTTTGTGTGTGTGTGTGTGTGTGTGTGTGTGTGTGTGTGTGTGTGTGTGTGTGTGTGTGTGTGTGTGTGTGTG